>QJOB01000256.1:0-86965 GCA_004155035.1 Monosporascus sp. 5C6A
TTATATTTTTAATGCAATATAGTAACATATCGATAATTGGTATTTATTATATATTTTTGTTAATTAATTATTTATATTTAATCTTTGGGGGAAATGTGGAGCGTGAAGGGGGTGGCGCGTGACCTGGGTGTCTGACTTACATAATGGGTGTGAAGGCTCTGGTTACCCTATGCACATTGGTTGTTCTGGCAAGCATCACGCAGATCCTTGAACGGAAAATCGGAACGCGGCCGCTGTACTTGGACGTTTGGGTGATACGCTCTAGCCTGGCAGTACTTACTACCGGGGCGTTGTTTGTAGCTGCAAGCAAAGAGCCGGTCCTTCTTGTCGCTGGTAGGTCAAATCCCGAACTCAGTCTCGCGATCCATCCAAATCTCGTTCACTCTAACAAGACCTTTTTTCACCAAGGTTCGGTGCTGGACTCGGCCGGAAACGGCATCATGCAAGCGCTACAAGGTTTACTGGCGACATTCGCGGACAAGTCATTAACAGGACAGCTCTTTGCGGGTGCAGCTCTTCTTGAGCTGCTGGCACAGTTTACAGGGAGCCTAGTTTTCGCCAAATTGTTCGACGTCGGCCTGGGAACTGGCTCCATATGGGGAATAGGCCTCCCCTTTTTCGTCGGCGGGGTAAGTTGGGCATTGACACTTTCATAAACTTACCGTCCGCCATCACATCAGCTCTAAGATATACTGTTCAATAGATACTCAATCTCCTCGCCGGCTACACTCTCGTTTGTGCTACCAACTGCATAAAAGAGAACCACGAAGGGAAGCCGGAAGAGATTGTCCACTCCATGCTCGCTTTTGGATCACAGACGATCTGGTAACAAGGACCCGGAAAGTGTAGGGGGGGGAAGCTGGTGCATTTAGTGACGCAAAAAGTTCCTCGAGCCGCATAGACTGTCCCGCAGTGGTTATTTTGCTGATTGAATTAGAGAATCGATCGTTTGTTCTTGCACAGAAAGAATCCTCGGAATTAACTTAGAACAGGGGGGTTGTCGGCATTTATTGTTTGGCACGGGATTGGAGGGCGTAGCATAGGGCATAAGGCAGCTGTAATAGCCGGGCTTCCCGGGTTCCAAAAATGACTTTTGTTATTGTATAGGGAGGAAAGAAAGCGAGGCCAGACTCTTGGCTCTGCGAGAGAGCTTGACGTGCAGGTTGATGATGTTACTGGGCGAAAATGGGCGAATGTACCTTAGGGGTTCTGAGGAGCTGTATAATAGCCAATCCTCATGGTGCGACACGGCGAGCAGAACATGGCTACTAACCAAGCCCTTGGTCAAATTAACATTGCTGTTTTCATATTTGATGTTGTATCCATTCCAGTGACCTCGCCCTTCCTAGACCGACAAGTTAATATTTTGTCTGATTCAATCCGCGTCTCCATCTGCGATGGCTGGTCTTCCTAATTATTAGTCCGAGGCGTCGGTCTATGCTAGCAGTTGTGCTAGGGGCTTCTGAGCAATGGGGGATAACTAGTTACGTCTGGTGATATCAAGAGGGTGCCTTGAGCGACCAAGTTGTGTTACAAGCCGATAGTCTATCTAGGTTATGAGAGAGGTATGGGTGTAGTTTATATGTGTCTTTGTTCCCAACGCTGGAATGTTATGCTGGTGCAGGCTTCATAACTCGTAATGCTCATGTTGGCTCACCCGGCACACCGCTTTGACCCAAGTAAGTCTCCAATACCGGAGTCAGCCGATCAGGTGACATGTGGGAGAAGGTCGGTGTTTCCGTCATTTCTAGGTCCGGCTTTGAGGGTGGTCGTTGACCGGCTCATAACACTGGGGCCCCGTGAGCTCCTATATTATGGTATCGGGCAAAATTTTTATCACACTGTTAGGTAGCAGCGGGTCGCGCTAGTAGCCACGCCATCCAAATTAGGTGTAGCGTTTATATGGGTTAACCGAGGGTACATGCGAAAATTGCAGCCTTTTTGTAACAGCCCATTGAAGCCCGAATTTGAAGCTATTTAATACATATTACCGTATAACGTTGCAAATATGGAAGCTTTTTCCGAAGCCCCTGCTGAAGCCTATTCCGAAGCTCCTGCTGAAACCCATTCCGAAGCTCCTGCCGAAGTTCCTAAGCTAAGTAGACGCCTTAAGGATATCCATACAAAACACCTTACCGTCAAAGAACGCGTACGAGTCCGAACCCTCCGTTTCGATAGCTATATGAGTTATGGACAAATCGAAAAGATTACCGGTTATTCGAAGATGTAAATCCGTTATGTTTGTAAAGTTGCTTAAGTTGTTCCGAAGTTTTATATAGGCCGCCTTTGCGTTATAAGTGAATAACAAAAAAAAGAGCTGGTGGAATTCGTATATGTTTTAAAGGCTAACCGCCGAATAAGTTGGTTCGAATTGTTTTAATGGTTATTTATAGGCGTTTTTGGGATGTATATTATTCGGGAAACATTCCGCCGTTTCGGTTTCCGTTGCCGTATTGCCCGCCGTAAGTTACCTTTATCCGAAGCTAACAAATAAAAGCGATTTACTTAAATTTTCGAATACCAAAATTAAACCTTTAAAGATTGGTACCGGATCGTATGGTCCGACAAGATATAGATAATAAAGGGATATTATTAGAAATAATACGTAATACGCCGCGTAAGCGAAAAATGGAACGAAACGTATATTATAAAAAGATATTAACGGAAAGGCGGTTGGATATTTTAAAATTGCTTTTCCGGGGCAACCGGTAAAAAACCTGGGATTTTTTGGGAAAAGGATTAAGGCAAAATTAATACGGATACGTATTAAAAATATATAATTCTAATAATCGACGGATGGTTTCAAATTAACAGGTAATATTTCCATCGTTACGATTTCATATTTATACATAACGGTACCCCGGGTTACGCAACAAAAGCTTCGAAATAAAAGTTAATTAACCGTTATATTCTCGTTATAGCTTAACTTCCGTATTTACCTAATCTTAACTTAATCGAAAACATATAGAACTAAATAAAAGATTATATTAAAAACAAATAAGGACTCGAAAAAAAACCTTTATAGGATAATTTTCATACATACGTTAAAAAAACCTAAGAAGTAATTCCTGAAAAATAATTATTAGATTTATTACGGCAGATACCTGCGCGTTATTAGGCAGTTATCGACACCCAGGAAAGACATACGAGATATTAAGTTAATTTCTATATTTATATGTATTGCATATAACTTTAAATATTAATAATGAAAATTAAAAATAAAGGGGCTACTGCAAAATACTAATAAAATGCGCTAATCCAAGGTAGGTTATTACCAAGTGGGCCTCCTAGCTAAAATACTTGCCAATGAATAAAAATTACCCACAACACCATACTATAGTAGTATTAGCAGCTGGTGCAACCAGCTGATTGCCACAATCGCGATCAAGGCCGATCTTTTGCCCCTGTGGGGTAACGGTAAAGGTACTCGTAACACAAAATTCTTGGCTTGCGTCAAACTGTGTCGGGGGAGAAACCACGAACCCCAGGAAGGCACGTGACATAGTCCCTGTTTGGGGATCTGCTGTCAGACCCCACCTGATAATTGCCCAGAAAGTCAGGGGGCCAAGCGTCAACTCCTATTATAGATGCAGTACGAAATAGATGCGCCGAAACAAGATCATGGGGAAGAGAATTGTAGGTTTTGCGCATGAGATGCAAAATATTTAAGCTGTGTGTGAACTCGTTGTGAAGATGACCAAGTTTCTCTGTCGTCTTAATTAATTTCTGGTAGCCCAGAATGAGGTGGGTATTTTTCGCATTCGATGCGAAAAGAAGCTGTCCAATTAGATCTCAGAGGGTTATTCTTAGTTGCACCCGTTGTCCCACAAAGATTACATGGAAGTTAGAGTGTATACTCCCATACATTTTGTATGCAAAAGTACGTCTATGAACACCTGTGCTGTTCCCTATCGCTTTTAACGTAGCGCTTTGTCCTGTCCTATTTTAAAGCCGTTCGGCAGCTTTAATCAACGGCAACGTTTCGCAAAAGTGTTAATTTTGTTATATCAAAGTTCGGCTTATAGGTCCTTATTGGAAATTTACGAAAGTCTTCATCGCAGCAAATGTGGGGAGTTAGTAAGTTCACAAAATTCGTACTTCCTTGGCTGCCAGAAGGTTGCAACCAGTTATTTGACTGGTACGAAAATTTCTTTTTCAAGAACTAGAACCTGAAATGCAGCTCCCGGCTATTGTGTGACTTTCTGGCTCCTGGAGAGATACTGGTTGTGGTGGTGACGACTTACAGATATGTAAACGTATATAGATTCCCATACAAATTCTAAAGGAATCTACATGTTAACTGTAACGAAAACGGTGGGACGGTGCACTAATGCGCCAAAAAGTCAGTGCAGCCCCTACTAAAAAGCTCCTTGCATTAGCGCACGGACTTTTTGGCGCATCACGGTAACTTAGAATACCCTGTGAGTTGTATCTTCTCGGTTGCCACATGGTCACACAGTAACCAAAAACAGCAGTATAGTCTAAAAACATCCAATCTGTATTATTGACAGGTCAACGATTTCCCAATTATTCCAGAGCTAAACCGAATACACAGTCATCGGCTCCTCTGTGACCATATGGCCCCGAAGTCCCCACAGCAGGTTTCAGCCTTTAGTCTACTCCACAGCTCGTTTCATTGATTTGGAACCAATTTTCGATAGTGTCAGGGGGGTGGCTGAACGCGTCTGCGCGTCTCTTTTTCCCCACCATTAATATGTGCTGTCTTGCCTACGTCATCTGGAAGACCCCGAAATTGATTCTTACTCGAGTGCTAATAGTGGTGGCGCCTCCCAGTATCAAATATTCTCCGAGTGGCTTTCCAACGCAAGTATATACAATCTATAGTTCTCTCAGCAGGATCTGCAATGGTCAATTTGTTGCATGTGGACAAGCCCGGAAAAAGTACGAGAAGACCACACCACAAGTCAAGAAATGGCTGCGCCAATTGCAAGAAGCGCAAAGTAAAGGTAACTCATCCCCTTTAAATCCTACAATATGCCCTTAGAGAAGCTCACGAGTGTAGTGCGGCGAAGAAAAACCGGAATGCGCAAAATGCGTCCGCTTTGGCGTGAAGTGTAGCTTCGCCTCTGGTGTTACCATCCGGAATGAACGCCCATCCTCCACCTCGGTTCGGTCCGAACAATCCTTGTCGGAGATCCGTGGCCGTGGCCGCGGCCGCCCACGCAATAATTGGACGGCTACGGTCGAGCACGACGAAATTTCTGAGGCGGGTGAGACATCGCGGGCATTAACAACAACACCATCTCTCTATACGACTGAAGGACATGTCGATAAGGCCAGGCCGAACGTCCAGGAGGCCGAGCTGCTATTACACTTCGTCCAGTTCACGGCATACACTATGGCAGGCAATGACAAGAGCGATAACCCTATGGTGCGATTCTGGACGTACAATCTGCCTCGAATCGGCTTGTCCCACCACTTCACCATGCATCTCGCATACGCCCTAGCGGGATACCACTTGGTTTATCTCGACAAGACCGAAGACCGTCATCAAGAGCTAAGAGGATTAGCTGAGCTCCATGCTTCAGCAGGCATAGCACAGCTGACAGCGACACTGGCTCGATTGGACCCGACTAACTGCGGCGCCGCATACATATCCGCGACATTAGTATGTTGCTGCACGTTTGCTGCAGGACCAATGGGCCCTGGGGATCTGCTGGTATGCAATGTCGATCAAGACCGCGATCCCAACTGGATGCCGTCGATCCACGGCCTGCGGCTAATCCGGAGGTTGTTCGACGAAGATGTGCTCTTTGCCGGGCTCATGGATCCGTTCCACTCCAAAAGCCATGCTCAAGATAAAGACGCAACACCTGCCCGAGATAAAAGGGCGAGGTTCTCTCGGGAAGGATTCTTGCGTGTAGATTGGGAACAACCACTGTCCGAATTGCGCGGGTTCATAGCTATGTACCGCAACGGCGGCGACGACGACGACGACGACGATATCTGCCTGCGCTCTCTGGACTTTCTGATAGACATCTACAGAGCAACATATGGTGATAAGGACGGCTCTTATGATGGCCCACCGGAATACCAGCACGTCTTCTGTTGGTTGTATCGGATAGAAAAAGGATTTGTAGCCTGCCTCTGGAGGAAGGACCCGCGAGCACTCATCATACTAGCGTATTTTGTTCTATTATTCGAGACGATGAAAGATATTTGGTACTTAGACAACTGGGAGAAACACCTCCTTGCCAGGATCGAAAACCTACTTGGCGAAGAGCATGTTGGCTGGTTAAGATGGCCATTAGAAACGGCTGGGCTGGCGTGATGGCAAGGGTCGAAGCTACTTAACCGAAGTCCACCGGTTAATTACGCAATCCATTGCGCAACCGCGAACCCCAATGTATCCATTTACCTTTTTCTAAAATGGATATCTATTTAATCGAAGTTTTCATAAATAAATATACTGTTTATATTCGAGAAATTACAAAGTGATATATAACAATACATATTGAATATTATACGTTAATTACTTTTGTGGTTAGAAGTATTCGGAATTGATTCAAACCCACGTTAAGATATACATTGATACGGAAATGCGGACTTTTCTATTAAACATATAACAAACTAATCTACCTTTGGGTATTTACTGGCGTTTACCGGTAGCTATCTATACGGAAACTTCGCTCGTTCCATCCATATTGTTTAAGATAGCGGTGGATCGACGTCGATCCATTCCATAGGGGTGGTTGGTGGAATGCATTCCGTTGCTCGATCTCTGGTGATGGGTCATTTTGGGGGCCCGAACTTGGCCGCCAGAATGTACTACCGTTGATTTGAATTGGAGTCTCGCGGCCTAATAGATGGCTTGGTCTTGCACGGATTTTTCAGTGACGCATTTACTTAATGGCTTTTAATGAATATTGTCGGCAGATGTGGTGATTTGTTGAAAGGGCTTTGTTGTGGCCCTAGGGTTGCAGGAACAAAATGGTCTAGGTTATATCAGCCAAGGGGAACCCCCCTATTTAGCTAATCCTGGATTATTCCTAAGTTTAGACCCTGACAATTTTGGGCCATGCTCATCCGAGATGGGTGTCCAGCTCAGGGCACTGTTCATGTGTATAACTCAACCATTATGTTACGAGTGTCGAGAATATGCGAGGTACTGAAGGTATCCGGCTCTGCTTCTAGGGCAGGCATTCTTAGTTGGTTGTCATAATTGAAGTCACTCCGCATTACTCAGAGCTTTCAAGCAGCTGACAAGCCCCGTCTGGTCCTTTTAGCATTGTACAAGACCGGCCAACCTCCTCGGAGTAACATAGCACCTTTCTTCTTGGTCAAGCGGCTTTAGACATTAATTGAGACATATCCCTTGGCTTAAACACTTACTGAGACAGAACACCTCCTATAGAAGTTATAATCGCATTGAAAGTGCACAATATGCGACTCTAAGGGAGGAGGTTATGACCTGGCAGCTAACTCACTGCCCATTTTCTTGAGCCGTCCGACAAATCATCACCATCATATTTTCTAGTAATCAGAAACCCCCTAGCATGTGTTGCGCCGCGATACGTCTCCAACTTGACCTTGTCAATAGTTAACCTATACTCATCATATGGCGGTCGCCCACTCAGGGTAGACTTCCTGCTCCCTCGGAGTCGAGGCCACATCACGGTCGTGAATTAGTTCCTCCAGTGGTAAGAGCTGATGCTGACTTCGCTTACCCATCTCGACGCCCCTTTTCTGTATATAGCGCGCATAGCCCATCGTCTGCCTTTTCCATTCCTCCCTAGTCACCTTCCCAGAGACGTAGTCGGCGTATATCATAGCATCGAACGCCGCTTGAGACGTAGAGGCCACAGTACTAGTGATTCATCAGCGGTCAGCGCGAATTTCCGGACTTATGCGGTCTTACTGGGGCCGAAAGCCGGCGAGGCTGTCGCCGATCAAAACCACCTTGCCGCCCATGAACTCGTGATCTGGGCTTATGGCATCCGTGACGCATTGCACGAATGGCTTTTTGGTGCCACAAACGACTTCGGCAAATTGCGGCGGCAGGCGCTCACGTGCGATCGCCTTCTGCTTCTCCCAGGCTTTCGGATCCGTCATTCCAGGGGGCATCGTGATACGCCGTCGGTTACCATCTTTGTCCGTCATAATCTCGTCCAACTCGGGTGAGCCTTCTGGAAAGTTGGTGTAGTAGACGAAATTGATGAGCCGCTCACCGGGCTCCACCGTGCCGTTCTTCCCAGGGATCAGATACGTCAGGATCTGGACACCGGGGCCATGGAAGAAGGTGAAGCGCTCACAGAAGGCTTCCCTGGCATCTTCACTCGCTTCGTGCTCCGGCACAGTCCCTCGCAAGGCGCAGTAGCCCGCGTATACCCGCTTTACTTCTGGACACAGGAGCTTACGAACGGTCGAGCTCGGCCCATCCGCGCCGATGAGAACGTCTGCGACCATGTTTCCCCTTTCGCCCTTGCTGGTCTTCCAGAACACGCGCACGCCGTTACCCTCATCCTTAATGTCTATGACGCAATGATCGTGCAGGTGCGTCGCCTTTCCGTGGCCCCGTACTGGTGCTGGGACTTTGCAATACGGACTCTCCACCCCGTCGTAGTTCGCGCGCATCAGGTGATACGCCAGATCCCAAGACGTCATGTTCTGGATCATATCCTTCTTGTGGACAATCTCGCCGTCCTTATTTAGATATTGCCGGCGTCTTGAAGTAACGGCGATCGGCCTGTCGCAGCGATTATATCTCTTGAAGAACTCGAGTGTATCTCCTCCAGCCACGATTCCCGCCCCTTGGTCATGTAGTAAAGGAGTAGCATTACGTTCCAGAATAGTCGTATCGTGGCCCAATTCCTTCAACGCGAGTCCTGCTGCTAGGCCACCAAGTGAGCCTCCAACCTGGTCCTCGAATCAGTATCGCGCAAATGGTGAAAGGTCGTATTTGCGGCAACCAACTATCACGAAGTATCTCTTTGCGCCATTGTATATATTGGGATCAGTTCCATCTCGCGGCATCTGTTTTGTATACCCTCTAGTAGTCGAGGATAGAAATTTGGCGTTTCCTGTAAGTATCATGGATTGCTTCCTATGGCCCTTTTGGTCAACGTCAAGTTAAATATCGTACAAACTAGTACAGATAGTTCCACAATGAAGATGAGTGATGCAGTCGGTTAAGACCAGTCAAATCTTAGTGCTGTATCGGCACTTAGGATCTGCAAGGTGCATCGGAAGTTTATCTCCAATAGCATGAGACGACCTCACCTCACCACGTACAGGAATTGCCCTTCAACAACTTTCAAGTTAAGGTAGCTATCTGGGTATTCGAGGCCAACCTATATCATGAGGATGCTATCCTCAGTGCAATCTTCATAACCCATCAATACCGTCTCTTATTGCTATAATGTGCTAAATCAGATTCGTCGGTTATGTTCATCCTGCTGTCCTGATAGTTTCCCATGTGCCTTTAATCAATCGGCGGAGCGTTCAGGTCACGGCGTAGCATCGTCGCATTCAGGCTCCTCGGCAAAAGACTCTACGCGTTGGTAGTTCGGCAGAAGAATATCACACAGCAACGGTCGCCACTTATTTATTAATGCTTCTCCACTCGATAAGCAACCACCAATTCTATAGGTAGTAGATTTCTTCACTTTTAGAACATCGAATTTGGTGAAGTGACGGGTTGGAATTAAGGGGTTCCAGGGCGAGCATGGTCAAAGGAGAAGACCATGAAGCTCGCAGACCACGGCTCATACAACCTGCTCAGCTGGTACACAACCCCGTCATTTCAGCTGGAGTATCAGAAACCATAAAGACTTCCCATCGAAGATCCTATCAGAGCGTATCATATCCCTGTATCTGCAACCATGAGGCGTATTTTAAGGGGGTACGGTACTCAATTCCGGTCTGGATGAGGTTGACTCACGGCAAACCGAAGGACTGAGGGAAATCGGCTTCCCAATTCTTCTAAGAGAACAATGACAGAAAGGATCTGGTATACCAAGTACGTCCGTGACAATTCAACTGAGACGAGCACAATCGCAGGGTAGCTAATTGCAAGGTGCCCCTTCTCCTCGTTCTCGCTGCCTCAGGGACCGGGTGGAGGTCAGAGGCGACTTTTCTGCGGCTGTCACGGGTAATGTTGTTCGCCTATAGGCCTATGCCTAGGATCACACACCAGTGTAGTGGTAACGACCTGAGGCAAAACGGAAACGCGAAGGACGAATGCCGACGATGGCGCCAAAATCATAATGATCTGGACTGGTACAAACACAGCCAAACTCGGGAACCCCGCTAGCCATGCGAGACCCAGCCAGCACTTGCGCGCCGCTCCGTACTAAGTTCGATAGGGCGGGTTCAGGCTAACTCTAGTTACTATCCTGACACAAGATGCTACCTCGACCTGGAAAACTATTGTAAGTCGAGTTACCAGCTGTTTTAAAAGAGTTTAAGTATTATATATATATAATCACTTGATGGGTTCTACAACGCTTGGCAGCATGCAGCCAATCGAGGCCGCAGCGTTTTGGTTCGCTGGAACGATCGTACACATAAGCGAATTAGCTCTGATGAACAGGCTCCGAGTGTGACAGGGGCCAGGGGCTTGGTGCTCCCCTCAAATCGCTTCGCAGACCACTTCGCTACTGTTGTTTCGAATCAGAGTGTCCCCGCCCCACTTAGCATCCGAATCACACATCTTTTTTTGCAACGCAACGTTCAACTTCGAATCCGCTTCAAAACGAGATATCTTAACAAGCAGAAAGCTCCCGATTTGCAGCTATATATCGTTATGTAGCCCTCGTTAAAAGCTACATTTCGATATTGGTTATACCTTTATAATTGTTATATTGGATAAAAAATAAGTCTTTAAATGATAATTTTCCGTTTAAGCCATACCGATTCTTTAATAACTCCGTTAATATAACAGTTATAAAGGTGTACCCGGCACCATTATATAGCCTTCGACGAGGGTTACATAATGATATATGTATGCACTTTTGTAACTTTTTGGTTGTTACGATATATTGCTTTAAAACCCGATATATCCAAAATTGATAATTTTGAACGATTCGAAAAAGTCTCCTGTACGTAATAACAGTTGGAAACGCCTTATTAAAAAAGGGCTTAATGCAAAGTTGGTATTTTTAAGTTAATAACGGGAAAGCTTTATTAAAAAGGTTTAGTGCGGGGCTGGTATTAGGTTAACCCCGTACTAAGCCTTTTTAAGAAATTTCTTCAAAATCGTTTAAAATTATTAGTTTTGGTTATATCGGGCTTTAAAGCGATATATAATAATAACTAAAGATTACTAAAATGCACCCATATATCATTATGTAACCTTTGCCGAAGGCTATATAATGGTGCCGGGTGCACCCTTATAACTGTTATATTGGCGGAGTTATTAAAAAATCCGTATGGCCTAAACAGAAAATTATCATTTAAAAACTTGTTTCGTATCTAATATAACAATTACAAAGGCATAACCAGTATCAAAATGTAACCCTCGACGAGGGCTACATAACTATATCTAGCTGCACGTTCTCAGCCTTTTAGTTGTCAAGATACATGGCTTTGAATACCGATATATCCAAAGTTGACGGTTGTGTTGCAAAAAGAAGTGTGTGATTCAGAAGTTAAGTGGGGCGGGGACACTCTGATTCGAAACAACAGTATGGGGCCCTTGCAACACCCATTCATTTTGGCGCCGCCTTGCCTCTGCCAGGACTACTTATATTCAGATTTATGGGACGTATTTTCAATGTAGGACATCTCTTGAAATTCACAATGGAACAACCTGACTTTGCTTCTCAGACCGGTCATTCCTGCTCCGTGTGTCAACAAGTCGTGGTAGACTTGGGACGAGAGCATCTCCAACGTCACGTTCTAGGCGAGGTCGCGAAGGCGAAGACAGGCGACCAGCTACAGACTTGTGAGCTCATTCGGCAATACTCGGAATTCTCGGGGTCGCCATCAACATGTAACGTCGAACTCAATTTCGGGAGGTACCAAGGTGGTCGGGGACCGTTGATCGGTCATACATGCGAGGTCGGCCAATTCGAGGTCAGCGAGGATGCAGGGACCACCTTCGTAAACCATGTTTATGCGACAAGCGGTATTGACTTATGCCCCCCATGTTGGATTCGGCTGTCTAACTACAGTTAATCCTCAGATGATCCTGCTGCCAGGGCTGTGCCTCTACGTCCCCCTGGGTTAGACGTAGGATCTGATCGGGCGTTCAAGGTAGCACGGAAATGGCTACGCTCCTGCTTTTACGGACACACGATGTGTCCGGGTCCTAACAGGATCCGGCTTCCGACTCGGGTCATAAATGTGTCTTCTAACCCACCACGGCTGCTTATAACGAGGAGCGAGGGAATCACGCATGGCCGCTACGCGGCGTTGAGTTATTGTTGGGGCGGGCCCCAGCACGTCCGCACAACCCAAGAGACTATATCTGCATATACCGATAGCATTCCGATGGATGGCCTACCACGGACACTCCAGGACGGCATTATTGCGACGAGAGGACTTGGGCTAAAGTATCTTTGGATAGATGCTCTCTGCATTATACAGGAAGACGAAGAAGATTATCGCAGGGAACTCCCTCATATGGCGGAGATATACAATTCGGCATATGTAACAATATCGGCGAGTACAGCTGCCACTTGCCGTGACGGCTTCCTCCAGCCCCGGCAGCTGAAGTACAAGCCTATCCGCCTTTCGGCAAGATGCCCCAGCGGCGACCGCGGCTCTGTCTTGCTTATGCACGATCACCTTGAGGCTGCCCAAGAACTCGACGCCATCCACAAGCGCGGGTGGACGCTTCAAGAACACCTCCTGGCACCGCGGCTCCTTTTATTTGGGCCGGTACGGATGGAGTTTATCTGTCTTACCCGGACACACTACGACGGCGGAACCCCGGTGCCGCTCGGAGCGCCACGGCCCGGCCTTCTGGGCGTAGGAAAATCGACTCTGTTTGCCGCGCAGTATGGCGGCTTCGTGCGTGAGGGCACGAAGAAAGGCTTCATACAGAGTCTCTTATACCGGACCCACCTCATGGACCTAGCACTGCGGATGACGGGCGAAGCCGGAGAATTTAACCAGTTGCTTGTCATACATTGGGGCGAGATCATCGCAGCCTACACGGCCAGGGCCCTTGGGGTGCCCAGTGACCGACTGAAAGCTATTGCAGGGATCGCGAAGAAGATGCACCGCCAGGAGCTCGGTCGATACCTTGCCGGCCTATATAGCACGAATTTGCATGTTCAACTTCTGTGGGTGCGGTCGGAGGAGCAGCCACTCCAACGACGACCAACGGGGGATTACCGTGCCCCGTCATGGTCGTGGGCAGCGATTGACGGCAGCGTCAGCCTCAAAATTGACCCTTTCAACTTCCAGAACTTCGAAAAATCAATTGCGATTCCTCGTATTCTTCAATGTGAAGCCACTCCTGTATCTGAGTCCGACAAGTACAGCAGCTTTGCGTCTGGTATTTTGAGGATATTTGGGAAGACGAAATCGACCACAATTCAGGTTGATCCGCAATCACGGAATCTGCTTCTCCCCGCGGCATATGAAGGTCTTTCGATTATCGAGGATGCTATAACCACGTCGCAAGATCAGGTTGCCGAAATTTGTTTCCTCATCATCTTAGAAGATCAGCGGTCCCCTCTCGCTGTCCGTTTAGAGGGCGTAGTATTGTACAAGGTGGCAGACGACAACTACCAACGCATAGGGTACTTTTCTGGGGACGGAGAACCGCCCAGAGGATCCAATACGAGTTGGGTAGAGAAAGAGGTTTCTATTATTTAAGTAAACGGCCGGCGTCCTGTAACCGTCCAAGCAAGTCAGGATGCTCCAAAGGGGCTGTCCCGCAGCACCAGCCGAGACCGAATCATAGACTAGCTAATTAAGGCTTAATTCATTCCGAGTTTCTACTCTTGAGTTTTCCAACCCGATGGGATCGAACTGTTTAAACGTCCCGTCCGGAAAGCACCGAGGCATTCGCACCGTTATCAAAGACACCGCCCGATATACAACGACAGCCGCCTTAACTTTCGCTCCGGCGTTCGTCCAAGCATATACACATCGCCACGACCATAGCCATATCGACGTTCGGCGCGATAGTCACGGCGTATGTCTGCTTGTGACCTATGATCTCACGCAAGGTGAGCTTGCGATTGATTACCGCGACCGGATAAGGCGCGTCATTGGCATATATGTCGGCAGAGGTATGAAGGAAGTCGCCCGTCATCCTGAGTTCCTCTTGTCGTCCCGAGGCCGAGAGGAACTTGCCGACGAACTTACGGGTCGTGACTGCGTCCTGTCAGCGTCAGCCTCAGCCACCAATATTCGACGACGCGGAAGCACGCGAACAGGGGCCGAGCACAAGGGGCAACACTCACAGCCGAACTTGTTGATGACCTCGAGGATTTGGTTGCCGGCAGGGTCCTCGGCATAGTACGTCCAGTGCAGGGCCATGTGCTTCTTGCGGATCGTGAACAGGTGGTTGCCTCGCATGTCCGTGACCACCTTGCGGCCCGAGAGCGAGAAGAGGTGGCCCTTGACGTCGAAGACCGGCTGCCCGCCGGCGGTCTTGATGGTGAAGCTGTCGCCCGACAGCGACATCCCCCTCTCCTGTACCATGAGCGTCTCGGTCTGCTGCGTGATGAACCCGGGGAACAAGCCCAGCGGCATCGGGTAGGGGTTCATGGTCATCATCATGGTGACGTGATCCTCGAATGAACAGTCAATTGTAATCAAGATTCATGAGGAAAATGCAAGATATTTCGAGTGAGTTCTATATAGGAGCGGATGGCGAGGCATAGCTGATACCTATACAGTCGTCAGACTTAATAAACTTGGAGGTCTGTTAAGTCCATATGAGGGATGCAACATTCCCGCGCCTTTCCACCTTCGTCTCTTACATGATCTATTCTTTCTTATTTTTAGACCTAAGTAGGGACGTCGCAGGGTTCTAAACGAGAGTTGCGGCCGTGGATGCGGCCGCTGGATTGCTTTGAGCTCCATATGGGTCTCATGAGGGCTGAGCAACAACGGTCGGACTGCGATCGCCCGCTTTAACAAGAACCGCACCCCTTCTCGGATGTGACACGTGGGCATCAAATTGTCAGTTTCAACGGGGCCTATTAAGCGGCGGTTTCCGTTTAATTCTGGCAGCGATTTTTCATATTCCCATAGGATAAGTAGTCAATAGGACGATGATGAGAAGCCTGCATTAGCATAGTGGACATACTTGAAAGTGGGAGGATCTGGGAACCTGAAGGACCGACGAAACAGTCTAACCGCGATGGGGAGATTAACCTTAGGGGCTGATGCCCCTACCGCTGGTTTCGATAGCGAATCCGTGCAGCCCTAGCGCTAGCGGGCCAGCCTCCAACGTCGCCGCAGACGCTAACGTAGATCCTTGCCTGGCAGTCTCTGGCCAACATAGTTGGGACACCCCACCACCCACACTCCTACGCCCCATATCAACCACCATCTTTACTTACACGCAATTTAACCTAGAAAATCGAAGGAGCATCCCATAAAATTGATTCGAGTATCCAGATTTTGATTTCTGTAATAATACTAGAAAAAGAAATTCTTATAGTCAATTCTTTGATGATTTAATTGCAGGTGAAATGAAAGGATGCTATCGAAATTGAGCGCATTTTAGTATGGTGTGTGGGGGTGTGGGGGTGTCCCAACTATTTTGGCCAGAACCTGACTGGTTATGCCTTAAATGTCATGGCTGACAGGGTAGGCGGGCGCCTTCGGGATGTCCACAATACTTGCAAAATAGAATTGATGGCTATCTCCACCGCCCACATGAAAACCGTTCTTTGACTAACGTCAAACGAGTGGGTTGGACGCTGTCGGTTTGTACATGGTTAACACGGCAGAATCCTACGCTTACTTTGATATCATTGTGTGGATACCCCCTAGTTGGACGACTGTGATCCTACTGTCCCTTTGGGAGGTTGCGCTAAGTTTGGTCGGGAACCCCGAATCCTGCAAGTAACACTGCGGATACTTGCAACACAGCAATTGTCTCAGCCTCATCTCGAAGTCCTAATTTAGCGCAGGAGGCGTCGCCGGCAGCGAAACGGGCGGCCGAGTCAAGCAGTCGGGATATGCATCTCTTGACTACGGAGCCGTATGGAGCGGAGATGCAATCTTCGTTTAGGCTACGGCACAGGTGAGCACACCAGCTATGAGAGGAACACACTTCGGAGGAAGAGACGCCATAGATATAACAAAATTTGCTTCGCATCGCTAAATAAGGTATCTTAAAAAGTCTTGTTTAAAGAAGGAAAAAGCCTGCCCACTTTCGATTGCCGCCGCACTATCCGGTGCCCTTCAGTATATGCGCATGGTCCGTTCAGCTCACCACGCGCCGAAGGCCGGGGGACTCCATTGGACCTGTGGGTCAAAAGTTAGCAAACAGAGTCCGGATCAGTGTAACCATACGTGCCGGGCGCCAGAGCGGGGGAGACGGGCAGCCCTGCACACGCACGCACGGGAGGGACGGAACTCACGATCTTAGGATCGACGTCCCTGAGGGAGGTGACGCCGGTGTTGCTGGCGTCCCAGGCGAGCTCGTCGCGGAGGAGGTCGATGGCCCTCTCGACGCCGCGGGTGCCGTAGACGTTGGCGAACATGAAGGGGCGGCCGAGCCCGACGGCGCGCACGCCGAGCGCCAGCAGCTTGAGCACGTCGGCGCCGTAGCGCACGCCGCCGTCGGCGTAGACCTCGATCTGCCCGAACACCTCGGGCGCCTGCTCGTGGATCTCGATAGCCACCTCGAGCGGCGAGCGCACGCCGTCAGTCTGCCGCCCGCCGTGATTCGACAGGTAAATGGCGTCGACGCCCCGCCGCACGGCCTCCTGGGCGTCCTCGACCGTCTGCAGGCCCTTGATGACGATGGGCAGGTCCGTCATCGTCTTCAGCCGGTCGTACTCGTCCCACTAGAGCCTCACAGTCAGTATTGAACCACAGTTCTCTTTTGTATCTGTCTTGTTGTGTCTCATCATAATGCTTACCGTAATGTAGGAGTACTCGGAGTCACTGTGACATATTTGTTAGCATGCGATGGCTTGATTAGAATAGGGGTCCGTAACTCACGCCGATCCGACCCCGAAGCGTGCAGCACGGTGTCTGACGCCGTTGGCCGGGCTGTCGACGGTGTAGACGATGGCCGTGGCGCCCGCCGCCTTGGCCTTGTCGAAGATCTCCTGGGTAGCGGTGTCATTGCGGTCGAGATAGACCTGTCGAAAGATGGTCTGGTTCGGGGCCTTGAGCTCCCCAATCTCCTCCATCGTCAGGTCGGCGTAGAGCGCAGCCTATATACGACATCGTGTAAGTCCAAGTGAGCTCACGTGCATTGACCGGGAATAAAGAGCATACCATGTACAGAATCCCACGAGAGGCTGCGGCTTCGATGAGACCCTTCTCCTTTTCAACTGGGTTTCCGTACGCCCCCCGCGCGCAAGGAGCAATAAAGAAGGGCGCCGAAACGTTGTGGCCCAGGATGGTAGTGCTGAGATCTGAGTGAGCACGGATATAAGCGACGGAGCGGGTACCGGGCTGACATACCTGAGGGTCGACTCGATGTTCGTAATGTCCCTCATCGTACGCGGTCGGAGCGGGTACATGCCGAACGACTCCAGGTTTCTGCGGTAGGACCATTCTCCCGCCGCGCCGTTGCGGTAGTAGGTGTAGTTGGCGAGCGGCATGTACTTCCGCGCGGCATACTGGAAATCCGGTAGTCCGACGATGCCGTCCAGCGGGATCAGCTCGCCGTCCGGCACGTTGCCGAAGATCCCATCGATGCCGGTGTCCGGCTCGTCGAGCCACGGCCGCGCAGCAAGGGCTCCGCCGAGGAGCGAAAAGGTAAGGATCGAGGATCGCATATCGCGGGCGCAGAGAAATGGGTGTTAAATTTGGAGAGAAAAAAAATCAAATGAAGGACTGATGGTCAGTGGGCGATGCAGAACCCTCGTCAGGGAGATTCCGAGGGGATAGACACCATCTTATACTGAACGTCAGAGATGACCCAGACATCACGGAGAGCGGCGTATTAGTGCGTCACAAAATAGCTCACAAAAATTTTCATTTACCCAATACCTCGAAGAACACAAATCCAAGATTTAGTTTTCCTAGTTGATTCCTTCACCCTCCCGGTTAATCAGTCTTTAACAAGGGGCCCCGCCGAATCCATCGCCGGGCCCTTGCCATAGAAGTAAGAATAGGCCACATGGGCTTATCGGTGTGAGTGAATGCCTTGGGGTACGTCTGCGCACTACTACTATCCTTCGGCTAATATTCATCGCTCTAATCAGAAACCCTTCAAAAGCTGGTTCACCCAAAATTCAAGTCTTAAGTTACACCGGGATATACCGATTGAGTATTAGCAGATTAATTAAGATCAAGGTTATTTACAATAAAGCGTGTTACGCTTAACATCGAGTCCTTATAGCTTGTATCAACCTATTATTTGGATACCCGCCGGCAGCGTCACCTATATTATTTGCTCGGCGGATGCCACATGAAGCAGGTGGCTCCCATACTTAGACCCGGTCCGACGACACGGTATGGTGTAAGTCAACGATAGTGCCAATTGGTAAGCCACAGGGGTTTGATTATCAAGCTGATTGGTCCACCGCTATGCAAGGAATGGGCCGGTTGGCTATGGGTACCGAGAGGGCGGACTCTCCCCAAGCCGGTGTTTCAGACAAAAGTTGACAGCCTTGGTTAGCCCTGTCGGGCTTCGTACTTGGCTAGCTGGAGCTTGCGGACTGCGCCGGGGCATCAACGTCGTACAGCCTTATCGGGCTTACGCAAAGTCACAGCCTCTCGACAGTCCCTGTGGGAATCAAAGAAACAGCTAACGTTAATGGCCATAGGATTGGGACGAGTCTGGCGAGTGACTACTACTCCGTACCAGTAGGCATTACTCCCCTAGAATTAAGGGGCGGTTTGGCCAAAGTTGAAAGTGGCATCCGAAGTCACCCGGGTAGCCCAATCCCTAGCTGTCTACACTGTATTGCTTCCGAATTCGCCAGGAAAGTGCCGCGCAATTCATGCGTGCACGTGGAGCCATGGAGGACTCGACGCCAAGCTAAGGTGCTCCCGTCCTTTACTTCATACAGATGTGGTTCTTCCGGCGATTCTTCGGTGCGCACGCCTTGTCGGAACGCAAAGCTTGGGCTCCCTTCATACGAAACCCGCACGGTGAGCAAGCTGCTCAGCGATGATCTCAGCATCCCAGCATCTCAGCGGCCCCGTGAACGAAATGCGCAGAACACAGTAAGGCCTCACATAAACCTTGGTACGCCAGATTCATTGTAGATAAGACACCGCGTGGGCTACCATGAGAAGCTCTCGTTATGCCACCAGACCTTACGACCCTTTCGAACCCACGTACCAACGTACCTTCTCAATTCATGAGCCATGCCTTCGGGACCGCACACTAGCACGGCAACTCGTTCTTCCACGCCGTGCTTAAAGATGTCATCGACAATCTTTCGCAGGTCGGGCCTCCTACGGTTGCGGTCGGGGGAGTATTTATGCTGCCTCTGAGATAAATGGTCCATCTCAAGCTCGGTGTCTCCACCACCCAAGGTTCCCGTGCCAGACATAGATTCGAGGATGTCCCCAGTGAGATATAGTTGGACTTTCTCATCCTCAAGAATGCTCCGTGAAGCGTCCTCGGGGAGCCAGGTTGCATCACTCGCGCTCCGAACAGCCCATACCATGGTGACACCAGCCCCCGGCTTCTCGCTCATAATGAATCTGTAAATCGGCAAAACGAATGAAGCGCCGACTCCCCCGGCGACCAGCAGAATTTGGTCAAATTGCGGGCCCGTGAAGTTTGGGAATCGAGCCGCACACCCGTACGGCCCTTCAATTGAAAGGGTTACCTTCGTCCCTGCAGTGCTGCCGTTGGCCAGCCTGGTTAAATTCTGCGTCATCGGTCCGTTACGGCAGCGGGCGATGAGTGTTAGATCGGTTGAGTGTTGATCGACTGAGGCGATAGTAAAGGGGTTGAACATGAATTCGAAGATATAATGAGCTGCCGAAACGGCGGAAGGGCTCGGGCGAGAAGATGCTGGTATGCTAAGGTATATGTGTGTGCCAGGACTCTCGCGAAAACGGCTTATCTTTCGCGGGGGAACAGGGGCCACGATCTTGATCAGGTTACTCCCAGGTATGGGGACCAAACTTGCATCTGTAGTGAACGTGTCCGTCTTACGTAGAGCAAGGTCAATGATGAAGAGGGCAAGCGCCTCCACAACATAGAAGGTCGAGGAGCGATGGTGGAAGAAGAGGACAGGTGGGAGCGCAAGAGCTACTATGAGGTGGGAGACGAAGAATATGCGGTAGGAATATCGTCTGATGATAGAGAGCGCTGTGGTGTTCAGTAGTACCATACCGGTAAACGCAGTAAGACCAAGGGCTGGCACAATATCAATGATGCGCCGTCCTAAGATACCCGTCTGATAGAAGTAGTTAAGGTAGAAAGCAGCATGCAAGCACATGAGGTAGTATATGACGCGACCGAGTACTCGATGCCATCGATTAACCCCCTCATGAGATGAGCGGAAAATGAATGCAACAGGGTTGAACTTCTTGAGCGCCAATACGTATTGAATTGGCAATTGCGAGACGGCGACTATCCCAAACCGCTTCGTAAGGTGCAGATAGTCTAACCGAAGGTCAGCGGAACTCCTCAGCAACCCCCAGCTATCAAAGAGGAGGAAACTCACCATTACCTGTCCCTATCACGCAGAGGGAGAGCAGCCACACGGCCCAGAGTGATCCAAAAATCAGTTCGCCTCGCTGACCCCAATTCCGTCCTAGGAAGGCTACCTCATCCCCGAGCCACCAGACAGCGCTACGGGCGGTAGCCGACCAGGGGCCCAGAGCATTCTGTCTCTGCTGTTTGAGGACTGGCGAGCCCGGAACAGCGACATAGTAGGTATGATGACGTCTTGACCTCCTGGCCAGAAAGCTTCCAGCCCTGTAAATGGAAAACAGGATCAGCACAATCAGGACCGAACCATGAGCGACGAATCCGTAATAGTTCAGTGCCTGACGCCTAGATTGCTTCGCGGCCTGGTCAAGGTCTAGAAACTGGTAAGGCCAAGCCATTGGTTCCTCCGATACCACTCAGTCGGTAGTTGACGGGTCACCAGCGGTTAAGGGCCGGGTAATTGTGTCACTTGAAATGACCCTGTACGGTATTGTACAGTTCCGGGTGTCTACAATTGAAACTGTAACGCGATTGGGATAACCTAGTCTAGTGGGTGTGCTCGAGATTGAGAAGTCCAATGCAATTATCGGAATATGGAGAAATAGTATTGCATTATTCATTCCGCGATATTATTCAATTCGACGCATAAACTCATAACTGCACGCTCCACAGTTCCGAAAAAGTCAACAATAGCCTACCATAGTACTATTCTACAGAGGCCAGCTTGGACATGGCATCTCGCATCCCCTACCCGGGAGAAACATAGCAGAGTCTATGAGTGAGTGCACGGCAATTCTTACGAGGATCTTAATATGAAGAAACCTTACCCCTCTAAATATTTCTACGGATGGTTTGGAAGATAGTGAGAGGGGTAGTAGTCCAGGGTGAACGTCAAAAGCCGCCGCCCCAATGGGATATTTAAAGCTGCAGCCTGAAGGCTAACATAAGACTGTAACCTCCTATCAGTCTAACATTATGGTACTTTTACCTATTTCTATAACGCGTATGCATCATGAAAGCCATTCCTAAGGCACCTTATTCGCCGGACTCGCCAATATATGCCCGACTCAACGCCACAAAATAACTACCGAAGTCTTCGACCATTGGCGACCTACAGCAACAGAAGGCTGAGCACAGTAACCACGCCCGTAATCGCCGCCGTAGCCCCCGACACGTGTATCGCTGGGGCGGCGCCTTCCTCCTCTTCCCTTTGTTCTTCAAGGATCGCTTCGAGGGCCACGCTAGAGTTTACGACCTTGAGGCAGGTCATCTGAGACAAGAAGTTTGCGGTGAGGCCGTTTTCCGCGCCATAGAAGACCGTCAAGATTGGGGTAACGTTGTAAAACAAGTCGTTAGCTCTTTCGGCCGTAAGATTACGAGTCTGTCCTGGGCGTCAGTATTCGCACAATTGACGGGCGGGAATGACGAGAAGCGTACCGTAACCTCGTGGCTCTCGATGAAGGCCAGATCATGCTCCTTGGGCTCAATAGGCCAACAATTTGACGTCAAGTTGTCGCTTGAGAGGATGACATCGGGTGCGCCCGGGCCAAAGATGGCTAGCGAGAGGTCAGCACACGGCTTTTTCGCCAGTCGTTTACATCAATTGGAGGATTACTCACGGCGCACCCTCACACTCTCCCACCTGTCAGTTCCTGCAAGCCCCCGACATTCCCGATCAAGGTTGCCGAGAAAGTCTTCTTGCAGCTTTTCGCAAGCATCCTCTCCGTCCTCGATCCGTAGGTCTCTTGCTCGTGTAACGAGGGCATCTATGCACGCGCTATCGACGCTCGCCTGCGCGCAGGAGCCTTGCGCCGTGTCGACGTGGTCTCCTGGGAACCTGGCGGTCGACTGATGGAAGAAAGCTGCGCACGCACGAGTATCGCCCCTGTCCAATCCGAAGGGGGTTCCAAGATAGAAGCTAGAAGTTATTCTGCGCTCCCCTTCGTCATCCGTGATGCTGTTACCTCGCACCCAAGAAAGTTCCTCTATGGCAGTGTCGATTCGCGCCAGTCCAATGTCGCCGAAGGTCCTGTTTAGGAGTGTGCACACATTATCCGTCGAGTCTTCGGGATTCGGGCAGTGTACGTCTGCGCACCCGACGATGGTGCTGGAAAGTTCCTGCGCGGAGCTTAAGCCCGCAAGGGCGGCGAGGGTGACTGTCTCCAAGAATGAATACCGCATTATGAGGCCCAGAGCATGAGAATGTTGTGATATCCAGCAGACCAAGGCCGGAATTCCCCGAGCAAGATGAAAAGCATTTGTTGTCCATTTAACCGACGCATGCAAAGAGCGCATCGGAATTACAGGGCGTTCGGTTTATGCAGAGGCGCAGCCCTATTAAGTGGGTTTGCACCGCAATCGACATCAGCTCCTTCATCTTGCCCAATCGTACAAGGTCAGCGCCCAAGGATTGATTGAGTGCCGGCCGGAGTAGGCATTCGTACGGCTGGAGGTTCTGTTAAACTCCGGTGCCGAGCTCTCGATTGATGGATCATGCAGTGTTAGGGTAAAAATAACAGATCACATTGTGGGTTGAGTGGGCTACTGATACATGTTGCCGGTGAAGCTTGAAGGCGTCTTTAAGGTCTCAGCAAGACCCCGATAGATCGAATTTGATGTCATGAGCGAGTACCCGGGCGCACAAGATACTAACATGGAAGGTAGCGAATCTTCTGATCTAGACATTGTTCTTCGAATTCGATGATCGGTACTGCGGGGCTTGCGTTCCGGTCTGGTTTGACGCTACACCAAAAAACAGTAGATCGAGACACAGCTGACAAGTTACCAAAGAGTAAAGAAGGCGACCCGCGCCGACGGCTTGCTCCGCCGTGTAACTACAGCCAATGACTTATAAAAATATAGCGTACCGGGACGGTATGTAGTTAGAGATAACGATACACATCTGAAGTTAATGTAAGCCCAGTTACAGCTGTGGGACCCGAAGGGCCCACCACTGACCCGTCCTTCCCAACGGAAACCCAGCTATCCGTTCAAAATCTCACCACGCGCGTGCCACGGAGAGTATATAACTTAGCCTCACCCTGCCTTCTCAAGGAGTTCGGTTATTGCCAGCCTCCTCGTTACCCGGAACTATCTAGCGACGGAATCAAACCCCACGATGGCAACCAACGTCGAGGAGATAAGACGGCACATCGAGAGGATCGTGGCCGAGCAGCTGCCGAACTCGGCTATCTACAGCTTCCTGCTGTCGGAGGTGCGCATCGAGTCGGCGGCGCGGGGCACGATGCGGGCGCGGCTCGCGCTGACACCAAACCACGTCAACTCGCGTGGCGGCATTCACGGCAGCGTGTCGGCGACCATCGTCGACTGGGCCGGCGGCATGGCCATCGCGACGTGGGACCTGCGCGAAAAGACGGGCGTCTCCGTCGACCTCCACGTCCGGTACCTATCGTCGGCGGGCCTCGGCGACGAGATCGAGATCGAGGGCACCGCCGAGAAGGTCGGCTCCTCGGTCGCCTTCACGCGCGTCGTCATCTCCAAGGTCGTCGATGGGGTCGCCGGGCCCGTGGTCGCGAGCGGGACGCATACGAAATATGTGAGGCAGCAGGGGAGGTGAGGAGGGTTCAAGAAGATTTCACTCTATGGCACCTTGCATAAAGACACATTAGAGGGATATGCATAGCGCGTGACATTCCTAACACCAGCTTTCAAACAGAATATAGCGTCAGCTGAAGGCTTGAAGCCCTACAAGCGAAATACAGCCAAATTGGGATGCACAATACAGTCTTGAAAATTTATCTCAGTCGGCCTCTGCGGAGGGTTAGGTCAGCCTCGCGGCAACTCGGCGCGAACCCATAGGAAAGCTTCAACACACAAAGCACTACTACGGTGTTAGGGGTATATTTTAGCCCAGAGTCAGGTATGTGGGCCATGAGGCCTACTTGGTAATAACCTACCTTGGATTAGTGCATTCCCATTTCCCACGCGTTGGAAAGCAGTCAAGGTGGTTGACAAAAAAATTGATAGTGTCAGTGGCGTTTTATGGGTCGTGGCCGTATCAATATTTTTGATACCGTAGTACCGACATCAACCCTGAAATTGGGTCCGACCGTACGACGGGCAATTTACGGGATCTGACGCAGATGCGTTCTATACTATCGTGGGCCCATCCTTCTGTTTCCTCTGTCAGTCGGCCGTGTCCGTTTTCAGTATCGTGACCCATATAGTGTCGATCCTTCGCCCGGTAGAGTGTGACACCAGCCCCTTTGGTATGGTTCGAAGCAGCCACTGGGTGGCGTAGCAAGCCTGTGGAGGCCACAGGTTTCGTGGCAGCGTTTAATTACTGTCGACCCAGTTGATGCTCTCTAATCCGAAAAGTTAACCGAGCAAGACTTGGATATTTACCATGCGCCGGTATTGCAGGGTTCATGGCCTGACCCTAGTTGCTCTAGATGCCAGAGATCCCGGGGTCCTCCAACTAGCTTGGGCTCGGTCATTAAAATTCTACCGCGTCTTCACCCACCACGACGTTCCAACCTCTACGCGGAAATAAGCCCGGAGCATAACGGCATGTGGTATGGGGATTGCGGGGGATTGCGGGGTGGTCCTTTGTGGGGAAGCGGGACAGTTTTCTTTGGGTGAAAGGGGTAGGGCGTTCAGGGCATTTTAGTTGGGTCGATTATGATCGTAAGCTGCATCCCACCGAAACAGTGTATGGCATTAGAGAAAGATCTCTAAAGAAACTACCCCATCTAGAGTTGTTGCGCTTTACGGCGCCAGAGCAGGACTTGAAACAAAACACCTCTGATTGCCTTTGGAGAAACCCCGTCTAAGGAGGTTGAGAACGTGGGGGACAGCGTGAATGGCATCTTGGCAAGCACTACCCGAAGTGTGGAGAAACAGCAGAGTACATAGTAGACCATGACATCTCCCTCCATCCTAAGTACCAGATCTACCTAGGATTTAGCGGCCGCTAATATCCCCACGTTTTGTTCCTTGGAGTCCCTGACGCTGAAGTGTGTATCTAGCAACGCTAGACTGCACCCGAGATAGCAAACATTATGTCGGTGCTAAGCCTAACAAAGGGTATCTCCACCTCGACTGGCCAAGGTCCCCCCCTCGTTCCTGTCCTTAGTATGACCATATCCGCTTCTCTCCCCGAGCGTCAAGGGCTCCGATCTTATTCATCCTCGCGTACCACAGTCTCAAGCTTACAGCCACCGCAGCGACGAAGAAGCAGCATGCCGCGCACACGAAGTTGCCTGTGGGGTAACCATCTCGGGCCTCATCCGGCTTCCATATCCACTGGGCAATGATCTGGCCTATGCCGGCGCAGGAATTGTGCAGAGCAATGGCAAAGGGGATAGTCAAAAGGCTGGGCGTGTTGCACGTCACCCAATTCGTCATCGAGGGCGCGCAGGGGAAGGCCCCGGCGGCTGTGAGACACAGACAGCCGTAACGCTGCGGGTACGCGTCGTGTGGCAATAGTCCCGCGGTCAACCACCCCACTCCGCCGGCGGTAGAGGCTCCTGCGATATGCCAGCCCCTGGCGTCGAAATGGTCCGCTGAGTAGGAGAGCGCGATGGCCACGAAGAAACTGACGACCCACGGAGGGACGGTCATGAGCTGAGCCTGGACCGACTGGTAGCCGAGGCCGGACACGATAGTGGGAGCGAAAAATGTGAAAGATCCCTGGAGGATCACGTTGGCGATCTGTTTACGGAGTCAGTGCCGGCACGTTTCAAGGAATAAGACCCGACTTACGTATGCAAAGTAATGGACGAGCATGCGGGGGCTAAAGAACGTCTCGACGACCTCCTTCCGGGTAGCGTGTTCCCGATTGTATCCACCGCCTCGCTCTTTAAGCCTGTCTTCGGCAAACCGTCTGTCTGACTCGCTCAACCACTTGTCGCGAGATGGGTAGTCCGGCAGGACGAGGATCGTCGGAAGTACGCTTAGAACGGTGATGATGCCCTCGATTATGAAGAGCCAACGGAAGCCTTCCAAGCCGCCTGCCCCATTCGCATGGCCAATGCCGTATGCTATGGTGCCCCCGAACGCTCCGGCGAGGTTGCAGAAAGCAATCACCAGTGCGATACGGACGGCTCTCTCGTTGTGGCGGTACCAGATCGTGATCACATAGACGATACCTGCAGGAGCTGGTTAGTCGGGGGACTAGCACAGATGCGGGCGAAAGGCTTACCAGGGAAGAAGCCAGCTTCGAACTGCGAGAGTTAGCGAACGCAGGTTAGAGACGAATAGCTGCTTGCGTTGGCAAGGATGGGAGGAAATCAGTAGCCTGGCGACTCTCGCCCCCATTTTCCGACAATACACGTACATCAGCTTCTCGGCGGATGAAAAGTGAGTTTAGGTGTTCATACACAACCACTCCCCTGTAGCCAAACAGAAATCGAATTATGCCACTCACCACTCCGATCGTAAGCCGCAATGCCAGAACAGTAGCATAGTTCTGGACGCCGGCAAATCCTATGGTCACAGCACCCCAGCAGCCACTGTAGCTCTACATTAGCCTTCGTACAGGGAGGTGGGCGTCACTTGCTGCGACCCAAACAATCCTTGACCGAAAACGGCCTCGACGTACAGTAG
Source organism: Monosporascus sp. 5C6A (assembly GCA_004155035.1). Taxonomy (NCBI): domain Eukaryota; kingdom Fungi; phylum Ascomycota; class Sordariomycetes; order Xylariales; genus Monosporascus; species Monosporascus sp. 5C6A. The sequence goes on from QJOB01000256.1 coordinate 27,302, forward strand.
AAAGGCAAGCCAGAGCGACGGCCGCACGTAATGCTTCATGACCCAGTTAGACGGGACCTCGAAGACGGCATACGCCACGGAGAACAGAGTGAGTGCGATGGCGTAACCCTGGGACGTCATCCCGGTCTGCGTCATCAGGTCGTCGCCCGTCTCCTGGTTGAGGATGCGGGCATTGCCGATGTTGCCGCGGTCGAGGAAGTTCAGCAGGTAAAGCCAGCAGCATAACGGGAGGAGTCGGAGGTCGAGCTTCCGGTTCAAGCGTCTGTTGCGCTTCCGGTCAAGCTCCGCGTTGCTGTTTTCCACAAATACCTCCTCGTGCTCCTACGTTGAGTCAAGGTCAACTTGTCTTCTTCTACGGGCAGGAGGACAAGGAGCGAAGACGAACCGTAATTATGTCATTCTCGAGGTGTCCTACGGGTCCTGGTTTCTCCGTCATTGTGAGGGTATCTCGTGAGAACTATGGACGACTGCTCGTTTACCCTACGTCTGCTGCCCCCCACCACTACAGTTGAAAATGAGGGCGCAGCGGGATAGGGGGTGGCTTTTATAATGCAAGCAGAACAACCAGTCGAAGCTAGCTTCAAGTGCCGATCACATGGTGACATAGCGACCACCCAATAGGAGACTAGAAGAAGATGACGACCCTTCTCCGCACGACTTCTCCATGTTATTCCCTAGATGGTATCCGCTTTTCAACTACCATGCTTGGTAGCAAGGATACTACGCGCGGGAGTGGACGAGCTAAAGCGAAACTACGTTTATAGTAACTCTATAACCTGCGGGATGCTCCACAAATCGCAAGTACTTATCCCACAACTCATTATGAAGTTAATGAGTGGTCCATCATTATCTGGCCGAGCCTCCTACAGTATTGCTATAGTATGCCCACTGAAGGAGTGTATAGGTCTACTATATCCAAGTTGCCGAACTGCAGTTACCCCCTCGCGATATCCTAGACCGAGAAACTATGTAAGACTGGTTCTATATCGTTGTTGGGCTAGGTTCCAATCCGACTTGTGTCTCAAATCCGCCAGCTTCCCGAAGTACTTGTGAAAGCTAGTACCGGCTCACCAAGACTCGACGAGATCGTTTCTAGACAAAGACCTTGGCAGGTAATTAAAACAACAAAGCCAATTAACCCACATTATGGACGCTCACGTCCTTTAGTGCTATTATAATGCTGTACGGACGAAAACGGCATCCGGGAACTCTAACAATGGACTCCGTGGACAAGCGGCGTGCCCTAGCGATAGCAGATCATACTTAAATGCCGCCGCGTTCGTAATGACTCTTCCGGACGAAACTTTATACTTGCACGTACAATGTCCTTAATATTATCAGTGATACGAGCGACATTGTTAATAATTTCGAAAGAAGATCCCCGTGGCCAAGTAACGAGTCGTGATGACCATGGCGCAACCCCGCTATGATGAGGATGGTTTAGAGGTCTCTGGGGAGCAAAAGGTTATCTACAACTTTGATAGACGGTTCGAGGCCGAGCAAAGAGCTAAGGACATCATCTATCCCCCACGGGACAGAAAGCGCATCGCGCCTCGCCCTGGCCTAGGCGCGGATCACCCTCAGCCTAGCTCGGCTCTGGGGTTTCTACCGTATACCGACGAGGAGAGGGACTCTTTCCCCAATGAATACTTCCATAACGATGCAGATCTCAAACAATACACCAAGGCTTTTAAGCGGTTAAATCTCCCGAAGCCCGACAAACCCCGAAACAGAAGTCGATGGTACGATGTTGCCTACTCCAGAAGCCTCAACAATAAAGCCCGCGACGCTCTTAACAGCACGAAGAGCGGTGAATGGCTCAGCCGATCCGAACTCGAAGTAGGTCTGCGTCTTGCCACCCGGCACGACCAGGTATGGGTCCCTCCTGAGATCAATTTCTGGTCGAGCCCCATGAACACCGAACAGCTTAGCTGGTCCGGCAATCAGAAGGCGGCCTACAGATCGCACAACTTCCTCGTGATTCCATGCAACACCCAACCGGGCGACAAGAACGGGCTGCACTGGCAGCTGGTCATCTTCGACAAGAAGAGGAAGATGGTCTACTTCGCCGACTCGATGTACGACCCGAGCAAGAAAGTCGAAGAACAAGCTGACAAGCAAGTCGTCAACGAAGCCATCATCAACCTGCGGCACCTGCTCATCCGAAAGGATATCGGCGACCCCGGCGTCCTGCAAGGGGTCCGCATGTACCCGCGGAAGCAGCCCGAGTACTGGGAGTGCGGCTATGTGGTAATCGAGGCGGCCCGCGCTTTTGTTCAGGAGGACGGCTTATTGAATTGGCAATACTCCAAGTTCTATAGAAAAGTCCCCGTGAAAGACCGCACGAGGGCCATGATAAGAAACATCGAACGCTGGTCTCGCATCGGCTACCGAGACCACCATGACCTAAATAAAACTCCGAGCGGAGACGAAGATACCGATACAAAACCCGCCGCGACCGCGAAACCAAAAAATACCGAAAAACCAAGACTGCCGACGCCGATCAGCAAAGGCGAAGACACCAAGGTAGGACCCGTTTCGAACACGAAACCCAGGAGACTTGACCAAAGAACGCCGCGAAATCTGAGGAGCAGCAAAGGCGAGGAGCCAAAGGTACGACAACCCCCTACGACTGCCAATAACCGGGGCTTGGATATGCTAAAACCACCCGCTAAACAGGGGCCCACTCGTGGTCCCGACAAGGGTACCGATGCGTATCCCAGCCTCACCATCAAGGGCCTGAACGATATTCCTAACGCGAGCCTCCGTGCCTCCGTGGCCCGCGTGGTAAAGCAGTGCATAGCTTTCGGGCAGCCGGTGACCTATCAGGCCGCTTATGACGTGCTAGCAGTGGCGGAGGGCAACGAGGAGGAAACCGTGGAGATCATCAGGACGCTTGGCGGGGCCGGGGATGACGAAGTTATGGAGCTCCCTTTCGTCGATCTGGTAACGCCTCCTAAGAAGCCCGCCGCCATCGATCTAACAGTGTCACAGAAGCTTAAGAGGGGCAGGGATGAGGATACCGACGGTGGCCGCAAAGCCAAGAAGCGATACACATCTCCGAAGCCAACTCAGAAGGGCAAGACTACCAACAACTTGGAGCACAGACGGTCGTCGACCGTCAAGACGCGGGCATCGGTACCGGCGCGGCGGCCATCGACGTCGTGGGATCCAGCAGCATCGTCGCAGGCGGGCAAGCCGCGGGCAGCGGCTTCATCCCCAGCAGACGCGTTACAGGCCTTCTTAGACTCGCTGGAGAAGAATGGTTTGGTATACTTGCCCGAGAACACGGAGGTACACTCTGCTTCTGACGCGGGGCCCGCTCGTATCCAGGAATTGCTTCAGTCCCTTCGGCGTAAGGCAGTGAGGAAAAATGAACAGTGGGGTGATCATAGCGCGCAATTCTTATACGACATGCTGCGGGAGGGCTGGGGTGTGGATGGCGCTCTGGAAATACTCGAAAGGATTGGCTGAACCCAGGAGGATAGGGTGAGATAGGTAGTTCTTTGGTTCCTGTTCTTTTCTCTTCCTTAATATGATTACGGTCCACGAGTCGAACGGTATATACCCATCATATGCAGTGATTAGTAGTTGTTCCAAGCTCATGCGACTGATGCGTAATATTACCTTACGCTCACGCTGACCCAAAAGTGAAGCATCCAAGCTGTTCACCTTGGTCTTTCTATCTCGTCAAGATAATTCCCTTTAATTAACAGGCGGTCCTAGAACATATAAGCGAGTTTGCTTTATGGCTGGTGATGATATTATGGGGCGTTCTACCGCACTTACCAGCAAGCTGTCCCACCCGAACCAGCTCAAAATCCAGGCTATCGTCGTCATGCCGCCTTGCCAGACGACTTGCTTGACTGAAGGCTTCAATAGTTCGCTTACTACGTTTCTCGCGTACTGGTCCGCATCCATGTAAGAACCAGCCTCCAACATCTTGCGCCCCTCGATGAACTCCCTCAGCGGCGCGTAGAGGCTCCCATGGGGCAGCTTGACAGGCGGCGCGTTGTTGAACAGATCGGTCCGCACGCCGCCCGTCTTGAGCGTGACGACGCGGACCCCCAGCGGCGCAAGCTCCGTCCTCAGCGTGGCCCCCAGGACCTCAACGGCGGCCTTTGACGCGTTGTACGCGGCCAGGAACGGCGGGCGCAGGACGCTGTTGATGCTGGCGAGGTTCGCGACGACGGCGTGCCCGTCCCCGTCGGCGGCGGCGGCGACCAGCAGCGGTAGGAACGCCCGCGTGACCGCCCACACACCGAGGACGTTGACGTCGAAGACACGGCGAGCATCCTCGACCTCCGTGTCCGCGAACGGTGAGATGTGCAGTACACCGGCGGCATTGATGAGCACGTGCAGGCGCCCGCCGGTGGCCTCGCTGACGCGCGCCACGGCGCCCTCGACCGACGCCCGCGACGTCACGTCCGTGACCACGATCTCCATGCCGAGGTCGTCGCGGAACCTCACGAGCAGCGACTCCGACAGCCCCGAGGCGAAGACCCGGTGGCCCCGCAGCTGGAACTCCCTAGCGAGCGCGCCGCCGATACCGTTAGGCCCGCAGCCGGTGATGAGGACGTTCTTTTGGGCGGGCATGACGAGCGGTTGTGGGAATGCGTGGGCATTAGAGTGGAGAGCGGACATCCATAGCGAGGTGACTTAATTGGGAGTTAACTACTTACAGAAAGTGGAGGAGAGGCACGCAGTCGGTGGTACTCGAGTTGTCGATCGCTCTAGCCCTAAAAGGTAACTTACTTGGGGTGGTGCTTCCCCCACTTCTTGCATATAAATGTCGGACTAGAGAAATAACGTAGAAAAAGCAGCATAAAGAGGCAAGCAAGCGGCGCTTGGAAAGTCTATCTTAACCACCTAGGTACCTCCCTACTTGAATATGAATACGAAATTTACAGAATACCTTGTGTCGTTCCTGCCATCTAGGTAGGTATATCGGCTTTCTAGTACGCAAAACTGGAGACCTTCATGAAATATTTAACAGCTAATTTCGCCTTAAAGTCTTTTCCAAAGGCGCCCGGGTAACGCTACAGTTATTGACAAGACGAAGCTGTTTTTTGCGAAAGTTGTATCGATACAGCTAGATCTCGGGGAGGAAATTTCTATAGGTTGTAACGCTTCGAGAAAGCCACCCCTATTGATAATGATGTGTAGCTCTCAACCCCTTCCCTATCCCCCGTTATCTTCTAGCTTAATTTGGTTAGGGGTATAGGGCTAGGCGGCATCAAACTTGGTTCATTCTAGACTAGACCCTGCCGTCATGAGTAAACACCTACACGTTTCTTAGAAACAAAGCTGCCGGCAAGAGGCGGGAGGGAAGCAATGCCATTTATGCTTTCGGCCAGGATTTTCCATACCATGCATGAGAGAGATGGATCCGGCATTACGGCGCCTCCGTGAAATGTGGAACCGCCCGGAATCGTCGGCCAAGGACGTTATATCGACGGCTCCGCAAAATCGCAAATTACATGAGCAAAGACCATACTAATTTAGCGGGAACTCTTGTTTCAATGAGGCTCAGGGTGGTAGATAAATATAGCTATCACGAGGAGAGCATTACGAAACAATGCCTAAATCGTCATATCATCTCTCTTTATTGCCTGACAAAATCCAGGGTATGCACGTACAGTGAATACATGGACCCCCGTCATTGGGCACCGCTCGGCTTTGCAGGCACAGTTAAGCCGTGGGGGTTTCGAGGTGGGAAGCCACGGGTCGATCTGACGGATGGCATGGCCTGAAGCAGCAACGAATTTGACCCAGCAAGCTCATCTTTCCCTTCATACCTCTGCCACCGTCGAACAATGGATAAGGGCCATGCAGGTACGCATGCAGAGGTCGTATCCCGTACCAATAGCGACGTGCCGGTGTGATATTTACCTAGTAAAGTAGCACCACATCTTTTGCCCATGGAACCCTCCGGACTGACAAGCGGAAACTTTATCAACTGGATCAGTTATAGAATAAGATGTAACCCCCCACCATCCGGCATTTGCGCGCAATTACCCAACACCCCCACGTGCGTGATAGGTTGCCGACCTAGATACACGCAGTAGCTTTTACTGTCGTCTTCCTGCTTGGTTCTAGAGCAACTACCGAGGGCTTCTTGGGAACAGATTCTTCCAATGGACTAAATCGTACGATGTTGATAAATTCCAAGGTTTGTCTGGCAGCGCGGATGAGGTACGTACAACATTTGCTCTATCTGCCGCCCCACGCTGGTTGCTGTGCCTCCCCCATATCCGTGCGAGCCAGGTACCACCACTTATAAGCTTATAAGTTAGGCTCATACACAGCAACCTGACTGTAACCCTCCGGTATTTTCGACTCTTATCGAGGCTGGGCAATCGATCAATCACTTATCATCTCGGAGATTCTGTTTCGAAACCTCCGCGTGCATCTCACACAACAGAATGCGAGTAATTGCTTCCTTGCTAGATGGACAATCGAAACAAGAATCTTTCTACGAGGAAGACCCAGACCGCCTGTTTCCTCGCTAACCTAGCCCTCTACAGGTTGCTATAGGTATTATACCTTGGGTATAAGATGGGTCGAGTCGAGCTAGCAATTCGTAACTGATAAAAGTGGACCATCTGCTATTGTGACAAGTTCGCCTTGAAATTGCATCTCCAGATTTTCCAGGTCCAGTTTCTATTACACATCATGTACTTTTACCCCATACAATGCAGGCTGCTTGACGAACTCTTCGTCTTTCAATTCGAATCCTCCTCCTTTTCTTCTTCTTTTCGCTTGCGTTCCACATGATATTTTAAATACGACGGCGGCCCATGACCTGATCCCTGTGCACAAGCTGAACAAGTCCAGGATCGTCATCCCTCGCCATTCCTTTACCATCCAACATTCCAATCCTTCTTCGAGCGCTCAGATAACCCCGCCAGCTCCAGCTCCAGCTCTCCCTTTCGAGTCTCTCCTTATAATCGGAAACCCGACGACACCTTCTTCGTCTCGATCCTGCCGTTTTCCTCGTGTGGGCCTTCGCATTTTCCGTGTTGAACCATAGACACAGAGGGTCGACCCTGCTCCGATCCACCCGAGCCCTATCGACGTCATCTTCGTAATCAATAAAAGACGTTTCATTTCGAATCGGTACGAGCAACACGCCCGCCAGACGCGATGTACAACATGACGACGTCCCCGGACCCGCAACCGCCCGTGCCGATATCCATCACCATCTGCGGCGATGGCGGCTGCGGCAAGTCGTCCATCACCCTGCGTCTGGTCCGCTCGCAGTGGACGTCCGAGTACGACCCGACCATCGAGGACAGCTACAGCATCACGCGCCGCATCGACGGCACCACGTACCACCTGAGCCTGACGGACACGGCGGGGCAGGAGGAGTACCGCGGCATGTGGGCGTCGTCCAACCTCGGCGCCGACGCCTTCCTGCTCGTCTACGACATCACGTCACGCGACAGCCTCGACGCCCTGCAGTACTTCAACGACCTCATCGACATGGAGGCCGAAACGCGCCTCGACAACGCCACGCGCGCCCGCCGCGCCGGCCTCGCCCCCGAAAAAGGCCACTACTACTACGGGGGAGGCGGGTCCCGCACCATCCCGCCCTTCAAGATCGTCGCCGGCAACAAGTGCGACCTCTCCGAGTCGCGCCAGGTGCCCGCCGCTCAGGGCCTCGAGTGGGCCCGCAAGCGCGGCTGCGGCTTCATGGAGACGAGCGCCCGCCTCGAGGTCAACATCGAGGAGACCTTCGCCCTCATCGTGCGCCGCGTCGCCGAGGGCAGGCGTCTCGCCGAGATGGGCGTCCTCGACAACACCGAGATGGACCGCCGCGGCGTCACCAAGCCGCTGACGCCTCTCGGCGGTAGAGGCGGCGGAGAGGGCGAGGGCGAGGGCGACGAGGAGAAGAGGGACGTCGGCCAGAGGGGGCCGAGGCTCGGCCACGGCCAGAGGCTCGGCAGGGGGAAAGACGGCTTCTGGAGGAGTCTGCGGTGTTGGTAGCGACGCATCTGCTGGAGCGACCCGTTCAGCGGCTATTAAATTTTGTGGGACGTTGCGGATAGTGGAGGGAGCAGAAGAAGGCGTGCTTCACCATCCCCGGAGGCGGACGGAAAGGGGAGGCACGTGGGAAGAAAGCGCCTTTGATGATGCTTACGAGCCATGATCGTTGTTGAGCTCTGCGAATGATTTTTTTATCCTTCTCCGGGTGTTGTTTGCTTTTGGATCGGCTATGGTCAAAGCCAGGGGAGCTGCGGGTGGAAAGGTTTGCTTTTGCGAGATATCATCATCATATCCCGGAGTTGCGGTCGGCGTTGAGTGTTATGGTATCATAAGGGCTGGCCCCTTTCTTGGTTGGTTTTTGGAGCCTTGATTTCTACCCGGGGGAGGTGGTTGCCAGCGCAGTGTTATCGAAAAATAGGCCCTCAGAGCCGTGTATCTCATTGTACCATAATAGCATTATTACCCGCTTCTAATGCACTAAATATCTGTTATGATATTGTCCGAAATATGCGATGAGGCTCGGTGCTTGATGCAGAAGGAGAGGAAAGGGGTTTAGAGCGGTGTTTGCGGCTCGAAGATCTTGACTGATACCTACATATCAACGACATCTTCGCCTGGAACACGTAGAGACCGAAGGCTCAGATTTCCGCATGTCTCCAAACACCAGGGATCAATACAAAAATCCTGCACATCCCCTCAGAATATCCACGTCCACGAATAGGCCGGCCCCGATCACTAGCAACCCACCCACGTCCTAACATTGAGTATCCTCTAATTAGGAGCAAGACGGCACACCTCACCGCTCTCCACCGCCCCACGTGATCCGCATTCACGACATCCATCAAGACGCGCGGCGGACCGATCTTGCGGGCTACCGGAGGAGCCCCGACCCCCGACCCGCCTGGCCTCGATCTCCGTCCGGCAGGCGTCGACGCGAAAGAGGGGGACGATGACCCTGTGCGACGGCGTCTTGGATGTCAGTATTCCTCGCACATCTTTCTCCCTCCTAATCGGGTAGATGCGGATGTCTATTATTCTACTATCCGCGGTTGACCCGCGGGATGATGGGAGCGACAGGTTTAGCCTCGTCTCTGGCTCATTATAAGGGCGACACAAAACTTGGACGTCCCCTGGCCAGCTGCCGTGTTACTATGAATAGTTGACGTTAGGTTATAGAGCTTCCAGTAACTGACACCTATGCCATGATAATATCTTCTTATTCAGGTGCTGTTGCTGTGGCTGGATACATGTGTTACGTCATTAAGGGGGATGGTCCCGGAAGCGCTACGCGATATTCTTGGCTTCATGGCAGAGGCATACATTAATAAACATGAAACGAATGTCCCTATTCTATCTAGATGATGGGAAAGAAATATATCCGAGTTAATAGAACACGTAATGATTAGAATGCCTTGTCCCTCAAACCATACTCATGGGAGGGCCCCGGGGGGGGTTGGGTGGGTGTGATAGCACGGGACTATATTTGACAACGGCCACGCAAGCAATAGCTTCACGTTCAATATTCCACAGTCATATTGCTTGTAAAACGACATCACAGGATTTGGTGACTGTGAGCAGCCCCTCTTCAGCACTGTTGCCTCATGTCGACCACCGACTCGTGCCTCATCCGTCAGCATTCCGGTATACCCTATTCGAATAAGTTATGCTATTCGCATATCACTTTTCTTAATAAAAGCTACACATTACCTTTATAACAGCTGCCAACTTCCCGCATCCAGTCTAACCACCATCACACTTATTTCTTGCTTTCAATTAACAATATAATAGTTTTTTTAGGTATTGCTAGTTCAGGGTATTTCTTATTAGCTCCAAATCTAAAGTTTAAAGCCCGTTCAATTTTGCTATTTTCTGTTGCGAAAATATGTATAAATAAATATGAGATATGGAAAAGGGCCATTAGAAACCTGATGGGCTGGTGACAGGTATAAAAAAAGTAATGTATGGCTTTCATATTAAAATTACCAATGGGCGAATAGCACAACTGATTCGAATAACCCCTGAGCTCTGGTCTCTGCTCTAAGCATCAACCTCTTCCTGAATACTAACGAGGACCCTTTCCCCACAATGCAGATATGATGCCGTAGAGGGATTGGCCGCCAAATGCGCGTGGTCACCGCTATGGGCGTTGTTGCCTGGACTTAGCCACCATCTTCCCTGACTCAACATGCAAAGCAGGGGGGCATTGTAGGCATAAGGCAGACGCATTCGCGGTTGGCTCACGCAGCGTTAAGCAGCTGCTGGGATTCTGGGATTGCGAAGGAAATACATCGTGAAATTAATGTTGGAGATGTTGCAAGGTGGGCGGAAGCAATCCTTGCTAATCCTGTACGGTCCAGTTCGGAGAGAGGCGGATACGGTGAGACTGACTGTTTTCTTCTCAAGCTCTTACCATGCTAACCTTATTATCGCCACAGAATGAGCGATTACACTCGACACAGTACCAATGGTCGGTAAGTTAATCTTCAGTGCACTGCTCCTGTGTCGGCCACGTCTCTTCGCAGGAGCACTTGAAGGGCCTATCGTTGGTACCGTTCATATCCTGATCGAGTCCCAAACCCTCTCGGACACGTCTTGTATTCTAAGGCTGTGATCGATAACTTCTTAATGGCACCTTGGCTTATTGATAATGTATATATCGGTACATATAATAAAACTGGGGACTTATAATGTATTATTCGTATCCTATTCCAGGGCCTTAACTTTAAAGCAATTACCGCCTTTTTGGCTGATGCCGTTTATATATATATATATAGGGATAATATCGTAATTTTTCCGAATTAACGTTAAAACCTTTTTTTTGCAACCGTTTTAGTTACTTTATAATAGCTTTATAACGTTAATCTTTTGAAGAAAAAATGGGTTTTTTTAACCGAACGTTTCTGCCATTTAGGAAAAGAATAATAAAAATTTAACGTTCGTATTTAAGGATTCCGGTTTCGTTCGTTAGGATTTAAGTAAAAAGATTATCGTTAGAAATACGTTACCGCCGTCCTTTTTAACCGAATTATAGCTTGATTTATTATTTGTTAATTAGTTTAATTAGGGACGAAAAAAGCGTTTTACGAAGAACTTTAAAACAGTTAACAAGGATTTATTAAAAATATTATAAAAGGTATTATATAAAAGTAATTCTTAAAAAAAAAGAAAGAAATAGAAGTAATAACGCCCGCGGGGCGTAAGTATTCGAACGTAATAAAATGCCGAATTTATTGAAATTTTCATAACTTTATTTTCGTTTTACGTTATAAATAATAAATTTGTAATTAAACGTTTTGCCGTTTTGAAATCCGTATACGAAAATTTTGTTACTGATATAACGTTACGCGTTAACGATTAGTTATAAAAAGGTAATACGATAAAAGCGAAGTATGCGGGAAAAAAAGAACGGTAAATGTAATATTTGGTAACGGTTTTATTCGAAACGAGCGGTAACGGAAAAACTAAAAAAAGTATTTTTTTTGTTCAAAAAAATAAAAAGTTATTTTTAAAAAGGATTTTAACGTAACGTAGTTTCGTAAAGAACTCTTCGTAAATAAAGATTTATATTGTATCGTTTTCGTTAAGAAAACCGTTTCGGGAAAGTTTATTAAAAAAGCCGGTAATAAATCCGATTTATTTAATAAAGATAACGTTAATAATAAAAGCATAATTTCATAAGAAAATAATAATAAAGCCGTAAAAAGACCGAAGTTTTTTTAAATTAAAGCGCGGGTTGATAAATTTGATTTTGGTATTATCGTAACGTTATCGGAAGATAGAAAAATAAATTTATAGCTTACGATATTTTCGTTATAAGCAACGGAAAAGATGCCGTTTTTAATTCAACGGTAAAAGATTTCGAAAAAAAAAACCGAACGAAAATAAAATAATCGCGATAGGTTTATACGGTTGTAACCGCGTATAAAGTTTTAAAAATGTAAAAAAAGCAAGAAGTGATTTTGTTAATAACTTTACGGATAATATTAAAGCTTTTGATTTCGTAATAACTTACGCGGTATTTGGAAAAAAAATTAAACTTTGTAATATTTAATAATTTAAAATGGAAAAAATAAAAGGTAATTTACTTAAAAATGTTAATAAACGGGATTTAATAATTATAACTGGGTTAGCTATATAAATTTGTATATACGAAAGGGTTAAGGTAACGAAAATTAATTGTTTTAAAGTAATTTCAAAAATCGAAAAACTTAAAGAAATTTGAAAAAATTAACGTTTTACAAGAAATTTTACAGGCTTAAAATAATTAGAATAATTTTATTTACATTTGCGTTCGAAATTAACTTAACTTTTTGTAACAAGTCGCGATTAAAAATATGCATTATAATTGCTTTTACAAAGCGAAGTAATTAATATAAAAATTATTATATATTTTTATTACGTTATTAAATTTTATCGTTCGAAAGGTTTGGTATTAAATTTTGTTATGCGTTGAAAATAAGGGCTTAATTAAGGGGGGGGTAACGGCTTATTAAGTTTAAAAGTATTTAAATAAAAGCTTTACAAAAAAAGCGTTATTTTATAATAATTTCCAATATATCTGAATTTTTTTTTAAAATTTACATATAAATTAACGGTTTCTTTATACTTAAACAACTTTTATTAAAACTGTTGCATATAGTTGTTATTTTTAATTTAATGCTTAGTTATAGTTTTAATTCTTAACGTATATAATTTTCTATAACGTAACGTAACGTACTTTTTGGTAACGTAACGTAATGCATTTTTCTGAAAAATTAACGCGTTTTTTATTAAATTAAAAGATTTTTTAATTTTAAATGTTCATTATTGTTATAACGCATTGCCATATATTGTTGATAATTCCGTTACTGCCTTAGGGCTATCCGCTACCGGATATTATAAGAGAACTTTCCGTTTAGTTTTAAAGTAACGCGTTGCTGCCGTTTTTTCGAAAAGACGCTTCGTAGCTTTTGTAAGTTCTCGTTTTTTATTTAAATTTTTTCTGCTATTTTTTTTGATAAAGTTATGTAGAGCATATGCGGTATATACGAATCGGACCTGCGTTAATAAGCCATATTTAGACGCGGAATACCGTATAATTTTGAATTTTTTCCTTAATATACCAAATATTTATTTTACGATAATTTTGGTTTTCGAGTAACGTAGGTTATATAGTTTTTTTATTATTTAAGCCTTTTTTTAACTTCGACGTTATTTTTAAAGATAATATTTAATTGCCGAGAAAGGTACGATAATTTCCGTTTAACTGTTAAAGTTACTGTTTGTTAGATAAAACCGATCCGGCGGTATTTTAAAGTTTTGCGAAATAATATTCGTAAAAAGTTTAAAGTTATGTATAAAACCGTAAGCGCCGGTTAATACGTAACTAAAGGTTTTATTACGCCGTATAGTTGCAAATATATTTTGTAAGATGGAATTTTTACGATTTTCTTATTTGCGTTATTTATTTCGTTTAATAAAGGCGTAAAAGTAAATATTATTAATTGTTTCCATATAACGTATTACACAAACTTACCGGATGCACAAATTTACCGGATGGTTTTTGGTATTTTATAATAACCGTTACAATAAATACGAATTAATTAATTATAACATGTTAAATTAAAAATGGATACGCGTAATAACTGTAAAATACCGTCGATAATCGTTTTATATTCGGTTAACGTTTATATTTGCAAATTGGACATAATATTAATTTAAGGGCGTTTAATCCTTTCCGTTTTAAAGCTCGATAACAGTTACGTTAACAATTAACATTCCAAGCCGGAATAAGAAAATACGCGTATATATAAATCGAAGATACCGTCGACAATCGTCCTATATTCGGTTGGCGTTTATATTTGCGAATTAAACCTAATATTAATACGGACGTGTCCAATCCTTCCGTTCCGAAACTCAACGACAGCTACGTCGACAATTGGTATTTTAAGCCCGGATAAAAAAACGCGCGTATATATAATCGAGGATACCGTCGATAATCGTTTTATATTCGGTCGGCGTCCATATTTGCGAATTGGACATAATATTAACTTAAGCGCGTTTAACTTTTCTATTCCGAAACTTAACGATAATTACGTTAATAATTAACATTTTAAGCCGGAATAAAAAAAACGCACGTATATATAAATCGAAAATACCGTCGACAATCGTTCTGTATTCGGTTAACGTTTATATTCGCGAATTGGATATAATATTAACTTAAATACGTTTAATTTTTTCGTTCTAAAACTTACCGATAGCTACGTCGATAATTAACATTTTAAACCCGGATAAAAAAACGCGCGTATATATAAGTTAAAGATACCGTCGACAATCGTTTTATATTCGGTTAACGTCCATATTTGCGAATTGGACATAATATTAATTCGGGCGCGTTTAATCCTTCAGTCCCGAAATTCGACAATAGCTACGTCGATAATTAACATTCTAAACCGGATAAAAAAAGACGCGTATATATAAATTAAGGATACCGTTAATAATCGTTTTATATTCGGTCGACGTTAATAATATTATTGTTATTAATAAATGGGCAATTAAAGTTTGGTAATTAGGATATGGCTAAAACCATCCGGTAAGCTTGTGTATCCGGTAAGCTTGTATGGTACGTTATTTACTGAATTGTTTTAATTTAAGGTTTAATTCGATCGAAAATGTAAGATATTTCGTATTCGGTTATTTTACGAAAGTACGAAAAAACGTTATTATATATTTAAAAAGTTAACGTACGATAAAATAAACAGTATTTTGTAAAATAAGGAATCGATTAGTTGTAATTTTTTGCATTTCGTTAAAGGTTATGATATATAAAAATATTATAAGTTTTTGAATAACGGAAGTACCGGGGATATTATTTAGATTAATATAATCCTAAAGTTATGATAATAATAGGAAGAATTATGCTTTCGTTATGCAGAAAAGGTTTTTAAATTTCCGATTTAACTTATTTAAGATTATTTTCGTAAACTTTCGTAAAGCTTTAAGACTTTCTGGATTATGGACTTGTTTTTTCGTTATAGGTAAGTATTTTCGATTTTTTATTTTATTTTAACTTTTCGTAATATATATAAAGCCCGTATAACAGCGAAAGTGATTGCTATATACCGAATTTATTCATAAATTAGAAATCTTTTTATGTTTTACAGTTTATAGCGATAAATATAGCTTTAAATTAATAGATTTATTACCTTTAAGCTTTAAAAAGCGAAAATGACGTTTTTTTAAATAATCTTTAGTTATAATCGCTTAAAAGGCGTTATTTTCGTTAATTTCTGCCGTTGATTTTAACTATTTTAAGGATTCCGATAACTCCGGGCGAAAGGATATATTACGTTAGGTACGTATAACTTCTGACCGACATCCTTTACGAAAACTAGGGCTAAAATTGGCTAGATTCAGTATTTAGCGTCTTGGCTGGCTATTTCGTACCCAGAAAGTGGTGTCTTTAGCCATTAGCTTTTAATTTTTGTGCCCCGAACGCGTTGTCGATCACAGCCTAATTCTGACGCATAATATCCAGTTGCAGGTAGCATGCAGATATACACTCTAATGCTGCCAAGTAAAGTTAGGTGACTTTGAAGTTTGTGGGTGACCCACTTAGCTAGTGCTTAACGCGTGTTAACGTCACAGCCCTTCCACCACCCTTACTTTTCCTTCTTTACTTGGTATGGAGAGTAAATAAAATGACCCAGTTAGGTCGCTAACGTTAAGCCTCTTAGTAACCCTTACTTAGCTAACTACATTTTTATTAGCAAATTGCTATATAAGGCGGTACTTGTAATAAAAGCCAAGGCATTAGCCTGGATAGCTTATACATAGATTAATATGGTATAATGTTTAGTACGCTTTACGGGTACTTAACATGGTAGTTTTATCTCGGCCTGTTATTACGTAATAACAATACCATGCCGGAGATTCCTCGTACGTAATAGCAGGCCGAAATAAAATTACCCTGTTAAATATCCGTAAAACATGCTAAACATTATATTATATTAATCTAGGTATAAGCTGTCCAGGTTAATGCCTTGGCTTTTGTTATAAATATTGCCTTATATAGCAATTCGCTAGTAAAAATGTAGTTAGCTGAGTGAGGATTATTAAGGGGCTTAGCGTTAGCGACCTGACTGGGTTATTTTATTTACCCTTTATACCAAGTAAAAGGTTTGGGCGTTTCTTAAACCCCGGAAGACGGCAAAACCAGCCGTTATCTCCGGGAGAGCGTACGGCAATTATAACGGGAGTTCTAGTGTGGGTGATCCACCTTTGGAGTGCCCCCCCTTTGGAGGCCAAATCCTACCAATTCACTAGGTTTTTAAAATAATATAATAAAATAAGGAAAATAGATATAAATAAACGGTGTGATATAATATGAAATACACATTATTGAGACGTAACTAATGACATTTATTACTTAAAATATCCTCTTATTAATTTTTTAAACCTTATTTTATTTATATTATATAAAGTAAATAAAGCTTTTTAATTTGTTATAATTAAAACGGTATGTAATATAATTAAAATATATAGCTTTTTATACGCCGTTTTAAGGTAAATATTATAAAAGTCGTTGAAATAAAATTTACTTTGTAAAACAAATTATATATATAATTAAACTCTAAATTATAAATTAAAATATTAAATTCGAAATTATTTAATATTAAACTATTATAAATAATCTTAATATTTATAAAAACTTAAAATATTAAACAGTGTGTGTAAAATTAGTTTTATAATATTATACGCATAAAATCTCTTTAAATTTAAAATTCTTAGCTTTAAGATATTATATACATAATACTAAATATTACACGCTAATAAAAAGATAAGATATAATTTTAACTCTTAATTTCATATTTAAGAACTATAAAGTTAGTATTATAAAGAAAGAAAATTGAAGTTTATTTATCTTAATATATAACAGCAGTAAATGTTATTTATAACTTTTTAAAGCATATTTTTAAATAAAGTGTTAACTTTTTACCATTTTATTTATAATTTTCCGCCAAAGGTAGGTGCACTCCAAAGGTAGGTTACCCATACTAGGTGGTAAAAAATATACAGTTCTAACGGAACGGTATGTTTATTACATCAATACCATCGCCTATACCATAAAATCGTAAAAAGAAACCCAATCTTTTACCGACAAACTTTACCCAGGCCGTAAGCCGGCTTTTAATAACTGGAAAAGCATACAATTATTCGTTTAATCCGGAAAATGCCCAAAATCCATTAAGCTGTTTTATAAAAGGAAGTTAAATTGCTGTTAGGTAAAGATATATTACGTTAAACCTTCCGCAAACTTTTTACAAAATAAACTTAAGTTATTAAAAATTAATATAAACAATTTTTTTATCGACCTAAGCAGTACTTGAAAAAAAGTATTTTCGTTAAACTTAAAAATATAAGAAAGACAAATTAATAAAAGTATGTATTAGTAAAATTCGGGTATTAATCGTAACGTTTATAAGTTATTTCTAAGTTATTTTCACGGATAAATATTTAATTGGTTTTAATATTTTAATTCTTTTTAAATAAATCTAGTAACTTCTGAAAAAAAGGTTCAACCGCCGAATAGTTAATATAACCGATTACGAACGTCCAGATATTATAATTATATATTAAAAAGGCATTTTAAAAAGGATAAAACGGATATTATTATTATAAAACAAATTAGCAAATTAGTAAAAAAAATGGTTACATATCGTAGTTATATATTAAAGCTTTCGAAAAAGAGTTACTTCTATATTAACAGCCGAAACAGCTATTTTAACAAAACAACGCTAAAATATACCAATTACGGACTACATAAAATGGTTCAAAAATACGAAATATACATTATCTATTAACTTGCTTACAACCCGGATATAAACCTTATCAAGCACGTATAACGCGTAATGAAGTACATTTTATATAAAAAGCATCCCGAACTTTACCTTATAAAAAATAACGAAGCAGATAAGAAACAGTTAAATAAATGGATTCGAAAAGTGTAATAGGCAGTTATTAGATATAGGGAATGTTAGTTGCGCTGTTTTATTAAGCTAATTATATAAATGCTTTACATATGTACTGCTTTTATATAGCCTAGCAACGGAACAATTATTCTCCGATCAAAACGTAACCTTTTTTTATTAAAGTGCTTTAGCATACCTAGCTAGCTAACATACTCCTTTAACGCCTTAAAGAATCGAGGCGTTAATCGTTATACTGTATTATTTTTTAAAGCCACAGCTTTCCGTTCCACCTTTCCCCCGGTAATTATATCCTTTTAATGAGCTTATTCCTTTATTAAAAATCGCCCTTAATATCTTCTTCTGGCGGTTTAAAACTTCTATAATATCTACCAATCCTTGTTGCTTTTTAAAGTACTTCAAGAGTTTTCGCAATAAGACTTTAGTTAATTCGTTAATTAATATATCGCTTATAAACGTATAATCTATTTTATTTAACCTATATTATTACCTTTCGTAACTAATAATTATATATATCTATATGCCGTATCTTTATCCGTAGAAAGGCAACTTTAACGTTAATAAGCCGTATAATTTATTAATTATGTTAACATTTAAGATAACTTGTTAAAACGGCGATGAAAGAAAACAAACGGGCTTTAATATATGGCTCTAGAATTGCAAGACAAAGGAGCTAAAGGCTATATATAGCTGCTTCCATTCCAGTTATAGATAAATGTTATGGCCTAGCAAGGCTTGGCCTTTCCAAAACGGTCGGAAGCTGTAAGAAGATAAACTCCGACTATAAGTTCGGATTACGTAATTTGTAATTACGGTAGATCCGGTAATTAAAAGTAATTACAGTAAGTGGAATTACTAGTAATTACAACGACGACGGTAATCAGTCGTAATCTAAAGTAATTAATAATAATTATTATAAATTAACAGAAAAGGATATATACGTTCGTTATTTCCTATAAGTTTTAAATAATATTAGCTTATAATATAACTTAGTTACTTAAATTACTTTTGGTTATTTGTTATTAATAAACGTAATTAGTTTATTTTTTATTACTTAATTTTCTATAATATTATTGTTAATATAAACCCGTATAATTAGGTTTAATAATTAGTTAATTAACTTAGCCTTTATACGTTACAAGGTTTTATTTAATGGTATAATTAAACTTTAAGTAATATTCGAACCGTTTATATATTAACTAACGCGTAGGTAATAATTATTTTAAATTTTACGGCTTAACAATTTTAAAATAAAATTCAGAAATTCGAAGTTATTGTTTAGTAATTATTAACGAAATGGTAGCAGCTTAACAAGTGGGTTTTTGCAAAATAAAGCTTAAAAAACCTTAGCTTTATAACGGAAAAGGAACGTTTAAAATTTTCTAACCCACGTTTGGGTTTACTTTTGTTTTGAAAAACTTACCGACCTAATAGATTAGATTTTTGGTATTGCCGCTTGCTTAGAAAGGGATACCTTTAATTGGTTCGAATCTATTATAAAAAGCTTTTTGGAAAACGGAAAGTTTAATTAAAGGAAACTATTCTAAAAACCTTTTCTAGCTATGTCAACTTCGAAAATAAGCTGAAAAGCAATTTTGAAAACCCGGATAAAAAAGACGTTGCAGTGTAAAAAATCCTTTAACTGCGTTAAAAAAAACCAGTTTTTACAAACGTGATAAAATTCAGGAACTTCATAATAAAACAGGCTGGACGGATAATAAAGACGATATTTTAATCAATATATTTTATAAAGGTTTAAAAAAACGTTCCAAACGAAATTATTAAGTTTTTACGACTTACGATATTCGGTAAAAACATTATAAAAGTAGTAAAAATCGATAATCGACAGTTTGAAAAACGATAAAAAAAGATACTTTATTTACGGGTTGGATATTTTAAGGCCAACTAGGAAAAAAGGCGCAAAATACCTTTTACCTTTTTTAGAACAGCTTCAGAATTTATAAAATTTGGTATTATTTAACAATAAGATATAAGCTAACGTTAGGTGTAATATTATAATTATAGTAAAATAAGATATATTACCTGACGATATATAACGCCGCAAGAAACCGACAAAAAGATATATGAAATTCCGGTACCCGAAAAACCCCCGGAAGGTTAAAACTGCAACAGGCAAGTTAACATGATTTATATTCGCTACGACGACGAATAAAAAAAAACGCGATAAGAACTAGAAGCAGCTAAGGCCCTTTTATAGGCAGCAATAAAAAGGCAGATTTAAGAAGCCCGGTATACGAACCT
The DNA here is from genome assembly GCA_004155035.1 of Monosporascus sp. 5C6A. Lineage (NCBI taxonomy): Eukaryota > Fungi > Ascomycota > Sordariomycetes > Xylariales > Monosporascus > Monosporascus sp. 5C6A. Next base: position 47,521 of record QJOB01000256.1, read on the forward strand.
TTATCCCGTTAACTATAACTAGTCCTAATGCCTTATTTACGCCAAAAAAAAACAACAGAATTACGAACGAATTACCCGTATATACGAAGAAGGTTTCGACTTTTATATCGGGACGGGATATAGCCATAAAATCCAATAATAATACCGAGAATTACGAGCTTTTACTATATAGGAAAGAGTCTAAAATATAGCATTAGTATTGATATAGCCGGAAGGCGAAGGATATCCTTATAGGGACTCTACATGTTATTTCGGATGGTGCGATTATTAAACCTAAAAAGAATTAATTTAAAGATTTATCGGTAAATATTATCAAAAAGCTATTACCGAGACTTAGTTATAATTAGCTTTTAAAATAAACTTTCGAAAACGAAAAAAACTGCGAAAAAAACTAGTAAAGTTTTTTAACTAAAGCTAAATAACCTTTTAAACAGACTAGGAAATTATAAAAGAACTTAAAAAGGATATTTGCAATATAGCAAACCGGATATATTAATAAGAAAAGAAGATTTCCAGTTTAAGGCTTAACTGCGCCGCTAAAAAGGTTAGCTAAAGTAAGTACAGAAAGCATGCAAACGACTTACAGAATAAGTTCAATAGTTCGTAAAATCTCCAAAAAAGAACGTTACTTATAAAAAAGCTTTAAGATAGCAAAAGCCGGAAACGGCAACGAGAACTTCTTAGAATGGTTTTAAATATGATGACATAAATTAATAATAACCTTATTACCTTGAAAATACGAATTAGGACATATTAATATATCGCAATAATGAACTGCGGAACTTTAAGTGTTAGTTATATTATTCTGAAATTGGTAAATTAGCTTAAATTGCTATAGAAAGATAAGCAAAATCTATATAGCGCCGAAAATGCCGAAAATTAAGCATTTGCTTATAATAACGGGAAAATTATACACAAAATTAATTATTTCGAAATTTTTATTTAAAAACGAATCCAAACGGTTAATTTCGATATCGTTCTGTTAAGGAATTACGACATAATTTTAAGAAGATTATAATTATATTAATATAACCTTTTAATCGATTAGAAAATTAACTAGGTATAATTTACTTTATATTTTATTAATAAATAAATAAAAATAACGAGATTTTTATATTTGATTCATAAAAGAAATACGACTATAGGTATAAGGATAGGACAAAAACTTCATTTTTTTAAAAGAAATACGATATAAGAAAGTAAAAGGGTATAATAAATGTATTCGACATATTATAGTTATTATTCGGGCATAACTTTACGATATAGACGAAATCTTGGAATACTAGCCCGAAAAACTAGAAGAAGATATAGTTAATATATTATTATAATATCGCAAGTATAAGCGATTATTTTGAAAAAAGCTTAAAACGAAATTATTAGAGTATAGCAAATAAGATTACGAAATAATCTTTAAAAAAGAACATTATTTAAGTTTTACCTTATTTATAATGTAAACGAAACAAGATTTTATACCTTACGTAAATACCTGAAGAATAGATTTTAAAAAGGATAAATTCGACAATTTATATTTTTAATCGGATATCCTAGATTTTTCATACCTAGAAAGAACGGTAAGTTATAATTAGTAATAAACTATGATATTTTAATAATATTATTGTTAAAAATAAAACGTTTTTATTATTAATTACCGAAATAAAGGATCGTTGATAAAAAACGAAGTAGTCTTCTATTTTATACTTTAAAAACGGATATAACTTAATTCGAATTAAGCCAAGATACGAATAAAAAACGGCTTTTAAAACAAAATACGGATTATATAAATATTTCGTTATACTAATAAAATTTACGAACATGCCAGTAACTTTTTAACGAATAGTTAATTACGTATTTCGAAAATACCTGGATATCTTCGTTATATGCTATCTGGACGATATTTTGATCCTTTTAAAATTAAAAAAGTATATATAAAATACGATTATCAAGTTTTTTAAGTTTTAGAAAACGTTAATTTGTTAGTTAACGCAAAAAGAAAATTAGTTCTATATATAGAAGGTGGAATATCTGGGATATATTATTACTTCTGGATATATTAAGATAAATCTAAAAAAGATTATAGCAGTTACCGAATGGCTCATATTTATCACCGTTACAAAAATATACGCATTTATTAATTTCGTTAACTATTACCGGAAATTTATTAAATACTTTAGTAAAATTACGATATTTTTATTTAATTTTATTAGAAAAAAAAGAAATTTTAATAAACGACAAAAACAAGCGAAACTTTTTAACAAATTAAAAACGCAATTATTAGTAAACCAGTATTAATTATGTTCGATCTAAAACGCTTAATTAAGTTAGAAACCCACTTTTCGTATTATGTATTAAACGCGGTAATCGGATACCGAAATAATCAAAAAATACTTTATCCGATTGCTTTTTATTTTTATAAGTTAAAAGGAATAAAATTAAATCATATTATTTTTGACAAAAGGTTTATGGTTATTATAAAAGCTTTTCGAAAATATAGGTATATATTTAAGGGAAATCTTTATTAAACTAAGATTTATACTGATTATAAAAATCTTACCCGTTTTATTATTATACGAAAACTTATAAAACGAGAATTACGTTACATAAAGGCATTAACAGAATACGATTTCGTTATTATTTACTAGAACAAATTCCGGAAATAATAAAACAAACGATTTTAATAAACGACTTAATTTAAAGGAGGAATTAGAAAGAATTAACTATAAAACTTTTAATATTACCTTAAAAAACATTTAAAGTTACGACAAATTGAAACGATTAAGATAATACCCCTCGATTTATATTAAAAAAATCCAACAATATAACGCCAATGTACCCGACGATTAGAAAATTGTTAACCGGACCTGATATGGGACGTATATTAACCTTTATTTTCTGGATATCCAGAAATTTGCAAAATCTTAAAACAATTATAACGTATCTATTACTTCTTTAAAATGAAAATAGCAATATAAAAAGTTAAACGAAAATGCAACGTTTGCATTAAAGTTAAGGTTTTACAGTATAAACTATATGGGAAATTATAACCATTCCCAGTTTTATAAGGTTTATGGAATTTGATTACCATAAACTTTATTATTAAATTCCTGTCAGTAGTTACAGTGATTAAATACAGAAAGCTGGCGAGTTCTGTATGCGATAGTTCTCTATCTGCTTTAATAAACAAATCTAGTCTGTAGGCAATCGCTTTAAAGTATATGATTAGGCGGTTAAAAGGGAAGCGGTAGATAAGGCATGTCATAGGCTGCATCCTGCAGCCTTATACCGACAAAACCTTCCAGCCTACAATATCTAAAAGCACTAAATGCTGATACGTCCTTATGCGTCAGGTGTTCTTGCCGAAAAGTCCGAAAACAAATTAATCTGTATGGGACTCGAACCTGTACCTACTTACCCTATATTTTTTCAAGTCCTAACCTAAGACCCCACATAATGAATAACCCTAATAATAAATAGGCAAAACATATACAAATTGATAATAACCTATATATTCCGCAGCCGTTTAATAACGTAATAATATATTTTTGATATATTAAAGCTATTTAAGCGACTTAAATTTGCATTACGGTTTTTTAAAAGGTAATTTTTTAATATAACTGTTAATTATAATCTAATTGCTCGTTTTTATAAGCCTTAAACGCTTAGTAGCTTTGTTTTTAGCCGACTTAATATTTGTTAAATCTGTAAAGATTTTATCCGGTTATTTATTAATAATTTAACGTTTAGAACGTTTGTATTTTCGATTTCTTTTCGTAAGTTGCGATTATCCTAACGGAACGACGTATTTTCGGTATTAAGATTATTAAGTTTTTTAGCCGCTTTAGTTATTATATCTCCTACGTTACGAGACGTTTTCGCTTGGTTACGTAAAGCTGTTCGTATGCTTTCCCGTAATTCCTGGGTTTTGTAAGGAATATAAAGGATTTCGTTTTGAATAATGATAACTTGTTCCGGTGGTATATAACGTTTAGGGACAGGCCGGAGTGTTAGTTCGGGATTTTTTAATATTATTTCGGGTTTAAAAGGAAGCATTTTAGTATAACGTTATCCAGTTTTAATATTTTTGTTAGTAAAAGCGATTTTTGCAGTTTCGCGATATGTTTTTAACATACGGCGTTTGTATTAGGGAACGGTAACGAAAAGACCGCCGGTTTCCCGTAAAACGTTACGATATGTTTTTTAAGAATGGAAAATACGGCAACGTTAAGTGGTTAAAGGTTAATATTTGAATGGGGTAGAAGATATATAAAAACGACTTTATTTTTTAAGCATTTCTATATAAAAGTAAGGCATACCTATATAATATAGTTATTTAGGATAAGTAATCGTTATTAATCGTGGAAGCGCGGTTTAATTTCGGGAAGAAAAATAGTTTTTAGTTATTTTAACGTAATTATAGTATTTATTCATTTTTTTAAAATTGCCGTATATTGGGCTTTTTTAATATTTTCGGATAGTTATTATTTTTGTACGGTAAGGTTATTTAAAATGTATGCGGCCGTATTTTTCCTATATATAAAGTTAATATATTCGATAATAGATATTTATGATATTATTTCGGATTCTGCAAGTTTCGTACGAGTTCTTTCCGAGTTTTTTACGATCGTTTTATTGTTTTTTTTAAAAAAGCTCGTTATATTTATATTATATTCGTTGAAAAGCTGGATTTTAAAATAAGTTTGGATTCGGGTTAGAAAAGAGAAGAATTCGCGGATTCTATCGTAATTGCGTATTTTAAGGCGCTTTCGAGGTATAATTCGTTTTTTTTCGTATATATTTCGTTGTGGTGGCCGATAAAGCGATTAATCTGATATTTTCCGACGGTTTTTTTAAGGCTTCATAGGGCTTTTGTTATTTAACGGATTTATTTTTTCGTAAGGGCGCGACCGTATACTTTTTTATATAATATCCAGTTAACAAGCTTTTTTTATCCGAACACTTACGCGCGTAAGCTTTGGTTTCGGAACGCGATTTTGCGTTATGAAAGCGGTAAATAAGGTTAATTGGGATATTTCGTATCATAGGCCTGCTAGGATTTCCGAATTACTTTTAAGCATAAAATACTTAACATTTTAAATTTTACGTTTACGGTTAAAATTAACCATTTTTACTGGAAATTAATTAATTAAAAGGTTTTTAAGATATTCTAAAGTAAAGTTATAAGAATTGGTTGTTATTATAGAGAAATCTTTTATTTATTGTTAAGGTTATTCATTATGTGGGGTTTTAGGTTAAGTTCCGTATAAACCGCTTAAAATCCGTCTTATTAAGTGGCTTCGTAAGTTTATCAGCTCGGTTATCCTTATTTTCCACGTATTAGAAGCTAATATTGCCGTTCCGTACTTTCTAACGGACGTAATAATATTCTATTCGAATATAACGCTTTTTTATAATATCTGGGTTTTTGTTACCTACTTAAATACCTTTATATTATCCTTTAGAATAGGAATAAGGCCTTTAAGCAGAAGCCTAAGCTTTATTAGGAAATTCATAATCCCTGCTGCTTCCGTAACAGCTATACCGGCTTTAACGTATTTTGCTTTTATGGTATACATCGTAATAATACCTTATAGCTTCGAAAGCCATAATACGGATATTCCAATTCTGAAAAATATATATACTATAATGGACTTAACTAATTCTTCGTTTACAAAGTTTATATCCACTATTCCGAATAATCTCAAATAGTTGTATTATAAATATAAGTAACCTTATTCCAGCTTCCAATCTCGAAGCAATAGGTTTGCTGTATTATTTAAGTACCGTAACAACTTTTTGATATATTTTTAATACCTTTAAAAAAGGTTTCCTATAAACCTAACCCAAGTCGACGTTACAAACATTATATTAAGTTTAGTAATGCAATTAAAAAAGTTAAACTTCTTTATTAAGCTTACGTATTCGAAAGTGTTTTTTTGTTAATTACGCTTTTGTTATATTCTATAGTGTACTTTAAGTAAGTCTTAATAAATAAGGTGGGCTTTTTTTTATTTTGTTTAAGCCGATTAGCTTTAATAATTTCTCGATATATTATTGTTAATCTAGCTTAAGGTTTTTAGTTAGTAGAAAACGGACAAGCCGTACGTCTAAGTACCAATCCGCGTTACTTAAGTCTTTAACAGATACGTTCTTAACCAGCTTTTCCGCAGCGTTTTCTAAACGTTCCCTACTAGCCCCGAAAAGCAGGAAGTTATCTATATATAACGAAATAACATCCCTTATCTTTGCGTTAGAGTAAATTGCGTTATTCGAAATTAATGGCAGAAAGCCTAGCTTTATAAACAGCTCTTTAACTTTCTTTTATTAAGTAGCTCCGGCTTGTTTTAAGCCGTATAAAAAGTTTATTAACTTAATAATTATCTTAAAGAAACACCCGTATTTCTCTTTATTTTCCGGGTATGCTTCGAAATATATTTTAAATATAACAAATTATATTATGTAAAAAAATCTTTTTAAGTTGTTATTTAAGTACTTTGTAATAAAATCGATTTGTATAATATGCCATCCTAAATGGGCTATAAAAGTTATTAAATTTTCCAGTATACAGCTTTTGCGATATTCGTAATTGTTTCGTTATAATCGATATCTTTCCGTTAAATAAAGTCTTTAACGTAAATACGGGCCTTATATTTATCTAGCTTTTTTATAAACGTGTACTTTTCTCTTAGTACTTATTTTGCGTTAATAAGGTGCTTATAAGCCTTGTTAAGAGTTATGAAACAGAAGGTTTTATGCGAAAGGTTTTTCTTAATTTCTGTAAAAATTGTTTTAAGCTATATCTCTCGTTTTGGGCTTTCTATAGCTTTTTTAATAACGGGCCGTCGTTTACTGTAACGTATCCATAGCTTTTAATAAAGTTTGCGTCGTTTTCGTTATCGCTGAATAATAGAAAGCTTTGGAACCTTTCTAGGTCGTAATCTAGGTTGCAATCGCCTTTTTGGATTAAAGCTAGCTTTAATTCGCGTATTAGTTCTAGGGCTTCGTTAAGGGCTTTCAAGACGTACAGCTTTGGAATTATCTTTTTGAAACGCTGTTTTTTACGTTTAACCTTTTTAATTTCTTAATCAATATTATTTTCAGAAATAACGCTATCGTTTTTGTCCTTTATTTAAACGCTTTTTTGTTTTTAACGGTATTTTAAATGTTTTTAAATAGGTTATAAAAATGATCGAATAATATCTTTTGGGTTAAAAGGCTGTTCTAGCTTTTCCAAGTTTTCGTAAATTATAACGTAAAGTATAACAAGTATTTTGCTATTTTTTAGCAGTTATACCTTGTAATTATAAATGCCTTAATAGCTTAATAACATGTTTTTTATTTTACGAGCTGTTAACTAACTTAGTTCTGTAATTATTATCGATTAAAACTGTATATTTACTAACGTACCATACAAGCTTACCGGATATACAAGCTTACTAGATGGTTTTTGGCATTTTGTAACAACTGGTATAATAAATACGAATTAATTAACTATAACATATTAAATTAAAAATGGATATCCGTAATAACTGTAAAATATCGTCGATAATCGTTTTGTATTCGGTTAACGTCCATATTTGCGAATTTGATATAATATAGACTTGAGCGCGTTTAATTTTTTCCGTCCTAGAGTTCGACGACAGTTACGTCGATAATTGGCATTTTAAGCCGGGATAAAAAAATGCGCGTATATATAAATCGAAGATACCGTCGATAATCGTTTTATATTCGGTCGGCGTCTATAATTGCGAATTAAACATAATATTAATACGAACGCGTTTAATCATTATATTCCGAAAATTAATAATAATTACGTTAATAATTAACATTTTAAGCCCGGATAAAAAACGCGCATATATATAAGTCGAGGATACCGTCGCCAATCGTTTTATATTCGGTTAGCGTCCATATTCGCGAATTGGACATAATATTAACTTAGGCGCGTTTAATTTTTCCGTTCCGAAATTCGACGATAGTTACGTTGAAAATTAACATTTTAAACCCGGATAAAAAAACGCGCGTATATATAAGTATAGGATACCGTCGACAATCGTGCTATATTCGGTCGGCGTTTATATTCGCAAATTAGACATAATATTAATTCGGGCGCGTTTAATCGTTCCGTTCCGAAATTCGACGATAGTTACGTTAATAATTAGCATTTTAAGCCCGGATAAAAAAACGCGAGTATATATAAGTCGAAAATACCGTCGATAATCGTTTTTCATTCGATCGGCGTTTATATTTACGAATTGGATATAATATTAATTCGGGCGCGTTTAATCTTTCCGTTCCAAAATTCGATAATAGTTACGTTAATAATTAATATTTTAAGTCCGGATAAAAAAACCCGCGTATATATAAGTCGAAAATACCGTTAATAATATTATTGTTGTTAATAAATAAGTAATTAAAGTTTGGTAATTAAGATATGGCTTATATATCCGGTAAGCTTATGTATCCGGTAAGCTTATATAGTACGTTACCGAAAATTCGAAAGTAATTATTATTAGATTTATATAATTTCCTAATGTTAAATACTTTCTTAAAATATTCTAATAGTATTATATTTTTTATTATAAATTATTTAATCTTTTTAATTATATACGTTATAACTTTTATGATAAAGTCTTAAAAACAAGTAGGTATTTTTATCTAGGTAAACGTTTTACGGGCTTTATTCTGCAAAGATTATATACCTTTTTTATAATGCCGTTTTGATATTAGTTATAAAAGCTGGAAGTTACTAGTTTAATGCTTTCCATAATGCAGAACTTCTTAATAATTGTTATATCCAATTTCTTACCGCCGTTAAGATTTAAGATTTATATTATCTTTTTTTAAGGAAATCGTTTCCAAATGCCTGGTAATGCGGGTAATATATATATATAGGCTGTTTTATATTTCGTTTTTAATTTTAAACGAATAATAATTTTTATAACGCAAAAGATCGTTTATAATAAAACCGAAATAGCCTTTATTTTTGATATTAATAGGTTTATCGAATTTTATATTATACTTAATAATTTTTCCTATGATATTGCTTTTTTTAAAGGTTTATAAAAAGGACTTTCCGTATTTTACCTTCGTTATAAACTATATAATAGAATCTCTTTGTTTCCTTAAGGTTTAGATATATCTCCGTAAACCTTTTAATAATTTAAATTAGTTATTCTATACTGGAATAACATAGGCGATAGTGTTTAAAGACGATCTTCTTTATAACTTTTTTAGTTATAAAGATCTTTCCGTTTTTAAAAGTGCTTTAAAGGACTTTTTTCAGATTGTCGCCGTTTTTACCGAATATTTCCCCCAGCCCGTACCTTTATTAATCGTTCCCTAACTCTAAAGCCCCAATAATGGGCTTCGGCCTGCCGTAAAGCTATAAAAACACTTCTCCGAATAACGTTAATCGTTATCAGCTGTAATTTATTAAGGTTTACCAAAGTATTTTTATTTAAGTAGCCTCTCTTTTTATAATAACGTTCCACCCCCCCTCCTCGCTCATACCCCCTCGCCGCTCGTTTTTTGGCACTCCGCGACAACAAATCGAAATAAATCAACCATAACGCATTAAATTAATTCAAATCAATCGGATTTTTTTTTGCTAGACGTATTTATAATTTCTTTATAAGTACGCGCATTATGTCCGGGCTTGCTGCAAACGCCACACTTCCGTTCCTTTGTTTCAACCCTTTTGCGACGATTACCTTCAGCCGCTGTTGGCTGTATTTTTTCACCACCCTTTTCTTTTTCGGCCAGAAAAGCTTGTCCCTCTTGTATAATAAGTGTTCCTCTTTCTTGAAGACGTTTGTTTTTGGTTTTTTAGCGTTTGCTAAAAAAAATGGTTCGTTTCGCGTAATTAGGTGGTTTTTTTCCGAAAAAGCGTAACTTCGTATAAAAGTAACAAGTTACTTTTGGTTAAAAGATTAACCGATTTAACCATTTTTGTCGGCGAGTTACCCTGGTAATTTCTGGTTTTTCTTTACAAGTAACGTCTTTATCTTGTTACTTTATGGATATTTCTAAGGGTTTTCGCAGGAAGGGAAAGAATGGAACTAGCGGAGGTAAGCGGCGAGACGGTCGGCGTAGGTACGATTGGAGGAATTTTTAATTCGGAAAGGACGTTATTAGGATCGAATGAAACAAGTCCAGCTTTTGCAAATCCGGATTTAATGTTATCGGACGTTATGGCAGCTTTAAACGCGTCGTAAAAGCCGGCGAGAAATTTTTTTTTCGCAATATAAGTATAATAGCGTCGCATTAAATTTTCGATATAAAACGTATACGCGCGTTTTAAAACGGAAAAACAAGATACGTTAAAAGGTTAAAGCCGATAGGAAAAATAGGAAGGTATACAAAACGTAATAATGCCGTTATTCGCGTAATATTCTTCGAATTTTATCGAATAGTAGCTTTCGTGGCCGTCGAAGATAAGGAGGCGTTTCGTTTTTTTCGTACGCGTTCGAGTATGTTTATTGAAATGTTAAATCTATTTTATATTTAATTTGTTCGTTATCTAGCTATTATAATTAATACCGACTTTTTAATCGGCTAGTAATGGGTTATCGCGATACCAGGAATTGAAGTAGGTTTTTCCCGCCAAAATAATAAATAACAATATAATCTAACTTTATAAATTAACAACCTGTATAATTATAACCTATTCCCGATTGCCTTATTGGGCCTATCTAGGTTTTCCACGTTTTTCGGTACTTGTAATTACTATACCGCATGCTATTAAAAGTTTTATTAAAAAACCCGTTTTGTCGAAATTGTAAATATCCTTTTTGCGATACCGTATTTTGCGATTATAGCCCGAACTAGTTCAAACTATTTGCGAAATATTTCTGGATTTTCGCATAATACCTTTTAATAATCGATCTTTCGATTTAAACGCGTCTGGAACTTTTTTTGCCGTCGAACAAACTTCGACGCCCAGTTAATTCCGACGCGTTCTGTAACGCGTTGGGCGAGTAATAAATTCGCCATATCTTTAACATGCTGAAGCCGGATAGGAAACGCTCGCGTATTTAGGCTAAGGATTCGGTCGATAATCGATTTTTTTTCAGTCGGCGTTAATTTTAGCAAATTGGGGATAATGTCGGTTCGGGAAGCTGTACCGTTACATCGATCCCTTAAGGTAGATTCGGAGACATCATATATTATATAAAGACGTTTATAACTAAGTTTCGGGTTTTGTTTTTTAGCCTGAACGGCTAAATTTATTCTTGATTTTTTTGTAAGTCGTTCCATGTTGTTGGTGTTGAAAAATAAGTGATTAAAGCTGCGTAATTGAAAGGGTCAAAAAAACGAGCGGCGAGGGGGTGTGAGCGGGGAGGGGGTGTGGGACGTTATATCTTTTTAAAGAATACCTTTAAAGGGAACGTATTAATACATAAGGTGTACTTTACCGTAATTTCGTTTTTTTTACGAGGCCTTTTTAAGAGTTACTTTACTATCCCGATGGAAGTATCAACTACTGGGCCACCCCCTGTCAAAATCTGTATTTCTTTCGATTTGATATTTAAGACGTTATCGCGTTCGAAGTTCTTGATATTATTAGTAATATTAACGTTAGCTTTTAAGTTCCAAAGCAATTTGTCTCTGTCGTCTTCCATAGAAAAATAAACGCGTAGGAGTACCATGGCGCTTCCCATAACAATTGCTTCAGGGGTCTCGAGCGCTGTAGCTTCAGAGCGTTCGACTGCTATAGCTACAGTGCATTCGATTGCTGTAGCTACCCTTGCTCCAGGGTCCTTAGTCGCTGTGGCCACTGCTTTAGGGCAGTCAGCCACTGTAGCTTTAGGGCTCTCAGCCACTGTAGCTACTGCTCCAGGGCAGTCACCCACTGTAGCTTCAGTGGTTTCGATTGCTATAGCCGCTGCTCCAGGGCACTTAACCGCTGTGGCTTCTGGACCTTCCTTTTGAATCATCTCGTCGTACCACTGCATAAGTTCTTGCAGCTGTTGTTCGTTAACGTAGGCGCTAAACGTGCCTTTACTGGAACGGTATAGGTTTTTCAGGCCCTTAGGGATGAACTGCTCCTTGCCCTAACTACCTCCACGGGTGTTGCGGGAGCTGTTGCTTTGGCTGTTATTGCTGTTGTTGCCTTAACGTTGGCCACCATTTTAACCTCTTTTTCCTTTCTTTCCTTTCTTTTTTTTGTGGTTTAAGGCAGTTCTTGATTAGGTGCCCATACTTCCTACAGTTAAAGCAAAGTGGCTTCCCGTTTTTGTTCCATGCGGGTTTGTTGTTCCGAGAATCTTTATTATTTTCTTTGCCTTTTTAAACGTTATTAGACTTTTTATTGTTTTTTTTCTTATTATTAAAATGTTTATGGAATTCGTTATTAAAATTATCGATTAATTGCTGGATAAAATAATCCGTCCGCCGTAGTACTGATTGTATGGTTTTGTACCAGCTGTCAGTTCGGTTTTTTATAATAGTAAGAAATATAATAATATGCTTTTCGTTACGGAACTTTATTCCGTAGTTTTTAATTTCCCGTAGAAGTTTTTGAAACTTAATGGTGAACTGTATTAGGTTTTTACCGGCGTAAGTGATTTTGCTAAATTCCTTTTAAAATAACTTTTATTTAGCTTTATTAGTAATAACGTAAGTTTTCAGTAAGGTCCGTAATATTTTCGTATTTCTTTTTATATTTATAATTAATTCCAAGGGCGTTTTTTATAAGTTCTAATAATAGCTTTAATTAGACGTAACTAATTTAATTATTTTAACTTTATGCCGTTTTCGTAGTTAATCTTTCCGAACGTAAGGTTTAAAACGTTACTTTAAAGCTTCTAGTTGGCCCAACCTAGTAGGTGATTTTCCTTATCGAAAGCGAAATCGAATCCCTTTTAACGGAATTTCGAATTTTCTTTATTACTCGATTTTTTCCCTTTTAAACGTACACCTGCGTTAGAGCTGTTTAAATTGCTAGAAAAACTGCTAGAAGAGTTTCTGTAATTTTTTCTGTGCTTCGGGAGACCTGCAAACGAGTTTGCTAAAAAGGAGGAAAAGGAACTATCTGAATTATCAGGGTTACTGTACGTTACATTCTTTCCTTAGATGGCTTTTTCTTTTCGCTTTTCTGTTTCTTTTAAGTGGTTAGGCTTTTCTGTAAATTACCTTCTGGGTTCCGCTTCGTTTTTCTTAAGTAGGTTAATTTCTTTTATATTACTTTTAATTATAATATAAACTTTTTTAAAGCTATTAACCTTAACTTTAAGCTAAGCGCTTTTTAACCTTTTGGGTTATGTATTAGCTCTTGGTAATTTCGGTTTTAAATTTATCTTATCTAAGAACTATGTTACTATTTCGCTTAATTACTTTATTATATTAGTAATCTTTTAGTTTTAAAGCTTCAGCCTTTTATTTTGTTATTTCAGTTTTTAACTTTTTCTTAGACCTGTTGATAGCTATCTTTTCGTACCTTAACGTCCTGCCTAATGCCACTTATATTGGTGCTTAAAGAGGTGTAAAGCTTATTTAAATTAACCTTGGATAATTTTTTTAGATGGGGGTTTTAAATCGTTTTCCCGGCTGCTATAGCTGGGGTACTGGACCCTTTTTTTTATTTCTTCATTTCCCTTACTGTAAAACCTTTTCCTTGGAGTACATCCTGATTACTAAAAGGTTTAGATTGTGGAAAAGGAAATAGAGAAAGGCTTTTATCGCTTACGTACTTTTGGCTCTTTAAAAAAACGAAATTATTATCGGATAAGGCGCTTTTAATAGGGAACTTTCCGCGGTTTTCTTTTTGTTTACTATCGTTAACTGCTAAACTGTTAAATTCTTTTTCGAATCGTTAGCTAAGCGATTCTCTTTTGAATTTGCTACTTTTTTATTAACAACTTAGTTGTTAAATTGTAAATAATTATTTCGTATAACGTATTAAGGGTAGTTAATCAACCAAAAAATACTATTATGTCAATAATCACAATAATCAAATGCAAGAAATTAGCGAGTTCTGTATGCGATAGTTTTCTATCTGCTTTGATGGACAAATCTAATCCGTAGATAATCGCTTTAATGTACATAATTGGGCAGTTAAAAGGAAAGCGGTAAACAAAGCATGTCGCAGGCTGCATCTTGCAGCCCTATACCGACAAAGCCTTCCAGCCTGCAACACTTGAAAGCACTAAATGCCGACAATTCCCTTTATCCGAAAATCTAGCAATAAAAATACATTACGATAACATTTTCGTAATCGGCGACCGATTTACAAGGTTTTTATATTTCTTACTTTATTACAAATATATAAAAGCAAAACAAATAATATATATTTTTTCCGATATATTTTCAGCATATATAAATTATTAACGAAAATAAATTTAAAAAAAAGACATTTCGTTTATTTATTAATAAATTTGCTTTTGGAATAAAAAAACTTTTTATTCGTTATGTTTTAATACTATTTCGATTTTTGCCAGTAAGTACTTATGGGTGGCTAAATTTTGGATACCCGTGGGTGGATAATTTTTGAAACTGCTAAGCATACCTGCGGATACCTACCTATGCGTGTGGGTGGGTGGGTAGGTATCCGTGGGTATCCATCGCAAAGCCTATGCTGCTATTTCTGAACCAAGTTTACATTACGGTTAACGTATTAACGCAAGTTTATAAAAACTTCTAAACTTTAAAACAAAAATTAATTACTTTCGCCAACTTTATCGATAATTCTAACCGAGTAATCAACCAAAACGGGCAGCCGCCGATTTTACGCGTTATCGTAGTATAATAAAAAAATTAACGGAGCGTTATAAAAAGCCCTTATACCGCAAATATAACAACCGGGTTCCGAAAACGATACAGCCTAAATATGCCTGTTTAAAAACCTTTTTAATAATATAACGAATCGAACCTTCCGTAAACATAATAAAGTACTTAAATAATTATACCTTAATACCGTAATGATAAAAAAACGCCTTTATAATGCCTAAACCAGAACCTATATAATTGAACGCTATAACGGCTGAAACAATGGCCTATACGCTCTCTTAAATAAAAAAAAGAGTAACGCGGGCGTAAAATAAACCTTTACATATATTGACAAAAGAAATATTATTCTTTTATTTGCCTAAATCGGCAACTATAACCAGTTACAGAAACTCCGCCGTTTGTACCCCGTAATAATAGCAAGATGTTATAGAGAAAATATTAACTTTTAAAACAAATTATAACTCAAAACTTCTATTAACTTATTAAAATAATAATAAATTCGACTTATATATATATTTCATAAATCCAAATATATATTTTTTATTTTTGTTTTAATTACAATTTCCCGATAACGGATTTTTACTAGCGTAAACTATAATCGATTACGGTTACTTACTTATAAGATTTATTAATAATAACTTTATATACCAGAATAAATTTGTTTTTTACCGTATTTTTTAACCTCGTTAATTTCGGTTAATAAATAATACCGTAACCGGTTCCGTTACTTCCGCGTATATATTACGATTCCGTATATATTTTATTACAGAGAAACCATTTTTTATCGGTAATTTTTAAACGGTCCTGATATTATCCTAAGGTTACCTTAGTTCTAAAAACATAACCTAGATATGGATTAAACGAGAGGAATTATATATATCAATCGCGAAACGGTATCGGAACTTCTATTAGTTTTTACCCTAACAAACTTATCCCCGGCTTTTATTACTTTACCTCTTCCTTTCCAAAATTGTAACGACCCGGTCCAGGTGCGGTTTTTCCGCGTTATCAATTTCTTAACGTTTTACCGTTTAAAAAATATCGTAATTAATTTTATATTTTCAACGAAATTTCTTGCCCTTACGGATTTTTTACGTCAAATGACGGCTTTACTTTTTTAACCACTTCTAACTAACAAAATAACATTATTAATACTTAATATAATATTCCATAATATTTTTATTTAAAACGATAACGTTAATCCGGATATTATACCTTTTAAATTACGGGCCTTTTATAATTGGATAACCGAAACGCTTTAATCATACCGTATTACTGAAAAAGATATATAAAAATACCTCGACGACAACCTATCCGTAACGATAACCGAAATTTTAAAAAAGTTATTACCAGAATATTACGACTTAACAAAAGCGTTTATCCTTAATAACACTGACGAACTATTGCCGTATTAATTTTTTAACTATAAAATCGAGCTATTTCCAGGTTACACGTTTTTATATAGCCTTGTATAAGCTATATTACCGTACGAATTATTAACAGTACGAAAATATATCGATAATTATATAAAAAAAACTTTATCTATTTTAATAGCTTTTTTACAATAGCTTCTATTTTATTTATTAAAAACCCGAAAAGTAACATACGTATTTACGTTAATTACTAAGGCCTTAATAACGTTACGATAAAAACCGTTATTTAATTCCTTTAATTTACGAAATCTTAAATACCTTTTATTTAACGCGTATATATAGCAAACTCGATATCGTAACAGCTTTTAACTGTTTAGGTATTATTTCGGAAAATAAATAGAAAATAATCTTTATAATAAGATTTAGCATATTTAAATACTTAATAAGAATTTGGTATAACTGGCGCCCCGAATTTGTTTTAACATTATATTAATTATATTTTATTCGACTTTTCAAATAAATACGTCACAGTTTTACCTTAATAACGTCCTTAATAACGTCTTTATTTATAATAAAAGAAATATACAGGTTATATACGTAAAATATTTCGTCGCTTTATAAACGTAAAGTAAACGATAAACAGCCGGAAATACGAATTTAATGTTACTAAAATACGGTACTTAAATTTAATGATTTTTATTAATAGTATAGATATAAACCCCGAAAAAGTAAAAATTATTTAATAATAAAAATCTCTTAAAATATTACGTAAACTGCAACGTATTATCGATTTTACGAACTTTTACCATCGATTTATTAAAAGCTTTTTATAAGTTATTAAACTTTTAATTAACTTAATAAACAAAGCTAAATAAACGGATTTTTAAGTAAACGACGTTAAAAAGACGTTTCGATAATTTAAAAACGCTTTTTCGATAACTTCAGTATTATTTTATTACGACCTTTAACGCTATACGGTTTTAGAAACCGATATTTTTAATTAGGCATTAAAAGAAATTCCTTCTTAATATAACGCGTAAGATATTTTATAGTCCGTTGCTTTTTTTGGCTAAGTATAACTTAATTAAATATAATTACGAAATTTACGATAAAGAATTACTAATTATTATTAAAACTTTCGAAAAATAACGCCCGGAATTATAAAAAGCCGAAAATCCCGTCAAGAGTATTATTAATTATAAGAATTTTCAATATTTCGTTATTATAAAACTTTTAAAATTAATACCAAGTCCGATAATTTGAATTTTTAAATAGTTTTTAGTTTTAAATAATTTATAATCCGGCAAAAAAGTTACGGTCCCAAACGTTCTATTACGCTAACCCGGCATAAAGCCGGCAAATCGTTATAATAAAGTTAATAAAAAAGTTACGTAACGATAGAAAATAATATTTTTATTAAATCGATAAAATCTCTTGTTAAAAACATACATTATAAACATTAAAAGAACCAATAAACGTACTTATTAATAACTTTTATAAGTCGTCCCAGTGAATTAACGATATTTTAATTACGTTTACAAACCCGGTTTATAAACGTTTTAAATAAAATATCCGTTAGGAATTTAAGGTTACAAGAGCCGATTATAAAATGATATAAAAAATATATTTATATTCGCAATAACTTATTTATCCCAAATAATAACGTTTTTAAATTTTACATTATATATCGTAATTATAACGTAATATTACCTGGTTACCTTAGCCGTTATAAAACATACGATTTATTACGGTAAAGTTATTATTAATTACGTTTATCTGGAAATATAACTATATTTATATAACGTTATTATTTTACCTCCGTATTAAGATATTTAAAACTGTTAAGATAGGTGTGGCAAAAGGAATTGTTGATGGGGGAGGGGTTACTAGAGCAACGGCGAGGTGGGCGCGTCAGGCCCACTATTTGTATGTACGTACCCTAGAGCTTCTGCCTCGCACCTTCAGAAGCAACAACTTCAGGAACGGAAGAGAGATCAATCACAGAACAACAACGGTACCCCGAATTGCGAAACCGCATCTTTATAAAAACTTTACTTATTAAATTCCTTAACTTTTTACCGATACCGTTCCGTCCGTAAAACGATATATTAATAAATTATATCAGTTTATTATTATTTTACGAGAAATTCGCATATATTTATAAATACGTTTTCGTAATAATTAATCATTTTGCGAAAATACGTTATTTCGTTTCCTTAATAGATATATTCGCAAAAACCTTTATTAACGTTTTTCTTTCAACGTATACAGTTTTTATAATATTCCGGCTACGATAATATCTAATCGAAATATATAATTTATCTTTACCTTTTAAAAAGAATTAAACTAACGTTTGAATATTACATTACGCGTTTTAATTACGTATTACCTGCAAACCGACGGCCAAACCGAAATTATAAACATTATTGTAATATAATATTTTAAAATCTTTTTTAATAAATCGATTAAAGGAATTAATTTCATTTAATTAACTTCGTTAATAACCATTACGTATTAAAGATTATTAATCTTTCGTTGGTTTTCGTTAATTACGGATTTTAGTTTAATATAAAAACGGAACCGTTTCGTAACTTAAACGTCCTTAAAACGGCGTCGTAATAACAAAAATATAATAATACGTCGTATTACGTAAATAAGTTAAAACGGGTTTTCGAACGCGTTAAAACATTAATAACGAAATCTTAAAACTGTTATATAAAGTAAGCGAACCGATATTATTTTAATACCGATACGTTTAACGAAAAGGAATATATATAAGTTAATACGCGATATATAAAATCCGATAAACTTAACGATAAATTTAATAATAAATAAATAAGCCTTTTCGTTATTACCAAAATATACTCCTATACCGTCGTCGTATAATTACTTATTTATTATATATTATTCTTAATCTTTTATACCTTTTTAATACAACGTTATAAACCGGCCTTACCGGGCTAGGAAAATATTAACGCAAAATGGGATATATGCGTATATGCGTAAAAACGCTATTGTTACGAATATTAATAACTAAAAAAATTGAATAACATTTTGAAAAAAAAAAATCCTATTTTCTAAAAGTACCAAGTGAGGCTTTTAATATAAAGTTAAATAACCATATTTATACCGTCTTACTTAAAAACTAACTAAAAATCTTTAAAATAATAATTTTAACATAACCGAAATCTATAAAAATAGCCTTAATGGACCCGGGCTACCCGATTAATTTAAATCTCTGTAAAATAGGTACGATTATAACCGGGGATTTAAAGATTATTAAAAACGTCCGAAATAACAAATGAGCATAATATAAAATATTGTTAAAAAAGTAACGTAAAAAGAACAAAAAAGTAAAGGAAAGATTTAATTAAGCCAGTACCGCAGCAATGTTACGACAAATAGTAATTATATCAAAGTAATAAAAAAAAACAAAAAAACATAAGCATAAATTTCACTAACGCTCTAAATACCAAAACCTCAAAACAGGCGGCCAGGTAACGGCGCGCTAATATAACAACCATATAACGACAACAGAACGTAACGAAAAATAAGAACGCGGCGGTACGAAAACTTAACGATAACTAAATACCATCGATACGCAAAAAAAACCTTCAACATATCGGCGGTAGACTAAACAGAACCCAGGGCAAAAATAACCACAGCAACCATTTCATCTCGAAAAATACGCTTAGCCAAGGTTTACAGCTAGTATTTATTATTACCGGGTATCAGGCGGTATTCGATTACCATTTATTAAGCGGTAATTTAAATATTAGTTTATTAATATTTCGTTAATAAAACAATAATTATATATATACGTAATGATATACTTATAACGTTACCGGCGGGGCAAAAATACTATATCTATATTAAAGTATGGCAAACGGTTATTTAAACGGAATAAAACCGGGTTATTTTGAAAGTTATATCAACAACATAACCATAATTACAAAAAAGGATTAACTTTTTTTCTAACGTTTCAAAGAAAATACATAAACGTAATACCGCTTTATAAATTTCCGTACGAAAATTATCGTTATACTTTAAAACTTCGTTACCGTTCGCATTAAAAACGAGGTTACCATTAATATTACAAATTACGTCAAAATAAAGAGTAACTTAGTTTAAAAACGTTTCGGAATGTCAAATATTAAAAAGTTAACGTATTAATAATAACGCTTTTACGAAAAGTTAACAAAATAACGTATTAAAACTTATAAATTCGTAAACTTTATAATACTTAAAACAAAATATATATTTACCGGTAAAGGCGGCGGCGAAGCAGTAACGGAATACCGGTAATTCGCTAAATACGGAACCGTAATTGAAAATGGTATAACGGAAACAAATTATATAAAAACGCTTAATACAAACGAATATAACGTAAACGATATAATTACAAGGCATGATTATTATATAAACGATACAAAACGGAAAGTAATTTTTAAAAAAACGGTAATAAAATAACGGAAAAAGAACGAACAAGAAACGCGGCAGTAATAATATAATATTAATACAGCGGTTCTAGAAAAAAAGGAAACAAAAAAAAGATAAAAAGAAATACAGATATTTATTTCATAAAAACGGTAAAAGGGGTTACTAAAACCCCCGCGTAATTAATAAATAACATCTAGCGGCGTAACGACATTATTATATTCGCCGCCGGCCTTAATATTATACCTTTCCGGCTCCGGGGTAACGCCCTTTAAACGGCCTTATTGCGGTATTACGGCGCCGATTCTGCATTACTTTCCTACCGTACCGCAGTACCCAAGATACTGCATGAAACCTAGGGTTTAAACCTGGGATGTGCTATTTAACTTAAGTTTTTTTAAGCAATTAAAAACAACTATCTTAAAAAAAGCAATTGCTGTTACGGTATTAACGTTACGGCTTAATTAAGCTATCGTAACGTTATATTTACGTAGGCGCTTCGCGCTTATTAAGAAGTTTTCCTCTTTTTTCCTTATGTAACAATAGAATACTTTACTAAAACCAAAGAAACGATCAGCGCCGTAACAAATTGTCGCATTCGAAAATGATCCTAATAATCCTTGGATTATCGTACGTAATAGCACGTGACCCATTTTGGAGAATGCTTGTTTTTTAACCGTTTCCGGAAACCCAGATGTGTTACGTTATAACAGTTTGGTATATAAACTTCGAATTTTGGAAATCCGGAAATCCGGAACTTTATCGTATATTCGATATAACAAAGCGTAAAATATTTTCGCTTCTTTTACAATCCGTGTGCAAAAGTCTCTGTTTAATATCCAAATCGCCTCCGTTTTACCGGCACCTTTTAGCTTTACTTTTAAATAACTCCACGGCTTTTATCTAGATTTAATAATAACTTGAAAATTAAAATGGTTGGTTACTTTAAAATGTAATTATGTTATGATAAGTAAAACTATCTTTTGATTGCATATTATGTAGGTGTAAAATAATGGGTGGAAGAGTAAGGTAATGGCCGAATAGTAGCAGATTATTCCAAAAAGTGAGTATATTAATAAACTTTTATTTGGGTTATATATAAGATATATTGTTACGAGGTTTTGTAGTGGTTTTTAATGTATGTAAGTCGGCGATTAGTTGCCGACGTTCTGTTATATTTCCTTATTTCCTTATATTGTTCCCTTTTTTTAGCTGCTGGTTTTTAATAGTTGTTGTTAGCTGTATATTTGATATGTTAGTTGGCTTGGTTCCGGATGTGGGGCGTATACGTTCTGGTACGGCCTAGTTGCTTTGTGCGTTTTGTTATCCCGGGCGCCATATTTGTAGGGTCGTTACCGAACGTTTTCTGATTATGTTGTTGTTTGTTTCCGCGTTATTAATTTTCTTTTCCCCCAATATTTCGAACTTTAATTTTTGTTCGCGATTACCTTTTTTTCCGAACTGTTAGTTTTTTTTTTGTAATTACTTTTTTAATTTTCGATTATTTTCCGTTTTATTTCCGATTCTTCGTTATAATTATGTTTTTTCGCGAAATTTTTTTTGATAAATTTAAGTATTTTTTTACCTTGGAATAAAACGATTATTTTCACGACGTCGAAAACGAAAAGTTAAAGTTTGGAAAGTTATGTTAATATTATATCGGTTTTTTTTTCGACCTGGATATCGTCTGCGTCGCCGATTTTATCCGAAAAGGCGCCGAAACCTATACGTATTATATTTAAGATATGAAAAAATATTTTCATATAGATTTTTTTTTGTTTAAACGGCGTTTAACCGTCGAATAAATCCCGACCGGTTTCCGTAACGCCGTTTAAAAAATCCTTACTTATCGTTTTAAGGCCGTTTAATAAAAAATAAATTTATAAATATTAATAAGCCGTTTATTAACGAATTGGTATAGTTCGGTCGGCGTATTATATTTTTCGAAAATGTTTATTTTACTTTCCGTAAGGTTTACGTTAAAAAAGATTACGTCGTTTTTGATATTAAGGTTACCGAACGTATAATGATTACCGTTATAAAAACGTAATTTTTACGTCGTTTTTAATTTCTTCGTTTCGAATATAAGTTAATAAATTATTATCTTCCGTTAATTTATTTTCGATTATTCGTTATTATTAATATATTAATTTTTAAAAGAAAAATAAAGGTATATTTATAAACGTTAACGAAACCCGTTATGAAATAAACGCCGTATTTCCGTTATATAAACGGAACGGTTCCGTTTATATTACTTTTAATATTACGTTACGGTTTTTATTTATAAATATTTATTTCCGATTATTTGGTAACGGTTTAAAGAAAAACTGGATTAAATTATTTAAACGTAATTAACTTATTTACGAAACTTTTAATTATATAAAGCTTATTTAAGAATCTTTTTATTATGATAACAAGGTTCCGGTTAATTTAATTAGCCGTAACGTATAAAATATACCGAAAGTTTGTTAATAACGTACCGTTCCGTCGTTTCGTAAACGCGTTAATACGAAATAATCCGCCGGTATTCCGGTTTCATCGCTTATTATTGCGTCGTTTTTTATTATGTCGTTTTTTGCGAGTTTCGGCGTTCGTTTTCCGAACGTTACGTTACGAAGCTTACTTTCCGTTTCCGGTTCCGGTTCCGGTTTCGGTTTTTATATTCCGCCTTTTTAAACTATTTTTGCGGATTTCTTTGCCGATTAATTACCCAACGTTCGCTTATAGTTAATTAATAAAACGCAAAATTTTTAACTTTAAAATAATAAGTTTAATTTTTATTAAAAACGTTTAATATTATTATCGTTTAATCGGTAAATTTTCTGTTAATTATAGTTCGTTATTATTAATTATTTTTATGTTTATTATTTTTACGTTTATATTTCGGCGTTTTGTCGGTTATATTATTATTATTCGGTTTTATTTTAAATAAAATTTAATTAGTTAATATTGGAAATGTTTAAACGGTTTCTAACCGATTTGTAATAAATCGTAACCGTTAAAATACTTAAAGTTTTTTTTATATTCATCTTATTTTTTATATGTTCGTTTTAGTTTTTTTTTCGTATCTGGTAAATATTTGTTATATGTTTGTTAAATTTTTTGGGGTTTTTAAGTATTATATTTAACGGGTTAACTTTTTTATTTAACGAGAAATCCTTTTTTATTGTAATCGCTTTTATGTTTAACGATATTTTTAACGATTTATCTTTATTATTCGTTTTTTAAATTAAAAAACGGCATATAATTAACGGTTTTTTTCCCGTTATATTAAGGTTTTAACGAAAATATTAGGAATATATTATAAAACCGTTAATACTTTATAAGTAAGTAAATTTTATAAATTTATAATCTTATCCGTTTAGCGATTTTTACCAAAATATACGTTAATATTAACTTAAGGCTTTTTTTTAAATTTAAAATTCTTTATAAATAATTTTACGATTTAACTTTTTTAAAAAGTATTAATTAACATTTTCGATTATAATATTTTTTTAATTAATTACGGTTTTTTCTTAATGTTCGTATATCCGTTAACGAACTTACGCCGTACGTTCGAACCGTTTTCGTATTTTTTAAATTTTAATTTAAAACTTATTAAGTATTTATTTTATTATACAGAAATAATAGCCATATAAGGCTTTAAACGATAAATATCCAGTAAATTCGTTCCGGTAATTATTATGGGTAAATTCGGCTTTATGTAATAACCGCGTTTAATTAATTTAATTTTTGTCGTAATAATTTCGGAAATATTTTTTTAATATTTAGTTTATGCGCTTAATTTACTTATTACTTTAAGGATAATAAAAGGTAAATAATCGGCGTCCGATTTTTTTTACTTTATAAAAATCGGACCAAAATTAATTAATAAATAACTTATTTCGATTATTAACGACTTTTAATAAAAAACCGAAACCATACTTTATTTCTTTATATAAAATCTTAATTAACTTTATTATTATTAAAGTTTTAACCGTAAATAAAAATAAAGTTAATTTTAGAAACCGGTCGACGATTATTAAGATAACGTCGTAATTACGTCCGTTATTTTTTAAATTAGAAGGTAATTTTATAATGAAATCTATACTTAATTTTTAAAATAATTGTTTCGGTAAAAAAATAATTATAATATTCCGTAAAGCTTATATTTAAATTTTCGCGTATTTTGACATATAAAGTAACGTTCGACGTATTTTCGGATATCGTTTGTTAAACTTTTTTAATAAAATTTGCAATTAATTAACTTAATAATTTTTTAGTTTTTTATATATCTTATTTGCGGATTATTATGATACTAATTAATTAATTATTAGCATAACGCGTAATATAAAAAAATAACAAACGTATCCCGATAGGATAATATATTATTTAAGTTTACGTAATATTTTTTCTTTATTCCGGCGTTTTTTTGGGTTAACGTTATGAATTTTTAAATATTTAAATTTTTAACCTGTAATCCGCGGATTTTATCGTAAAATTATCGCGAAACTTTCGGAATAAATGTTATTTCGTTTTAGGTTAATTTTTTCGTTACTGGACGTAAAACGTATTATTTCGGTATAATAATTTTAACGTTTTCGTTTTTTTATTTTGCCGACTTTTCGGTATTAAAACGGTATACTTTTTTTACGTTAAACCTTAACTTTTTTAATGCGGTCCGGGTAACGGCCGTTACCTAGAGGGGTGGACCTCTTTTCTGAATTTACCCACTTCCTAAATCGCTCCACAATACCAAATACGAGATTATTAACAACAACAAAATTCAGTATCTTAACGAAAACAGTATATTATTGATTTATTCCAATTGCCATTCGAATTGCATGTCCTTTATTGACGTACGATTAATTTCTATAGCCTTTTTGACGAAGTTCTTGGCGTAAATTCGCTTATACTTTTTTGCGAAAGCCTTAGCAGCTTTTTTGGCTTTTATAATTTGTTTTATTTCGGGAAATATATCATTAGAGTTTCTAGTTACTGTAGTACGTCCGTAAGGCTTTACAGCTTTTAGCCGTTTTTGTAAATACCTTTTATCGTAACGTAATAGGCCGGTTTTAGCGGATTTAAGGTTTAGGGTTTTCTGAGTTTTTTTTAATAAAGTACGAATACAGCGAGGGATAGTGACTTTTTGCAAATGAATGGTTAGGAGTTGATCCTGGACGTTTTTGCTTTTTTTGGGGGTGTATTATATTGTAAAACATTTGTCGGGAAGCTGATAAGTTGATATTGGTTTCGGGGTTTGTTGGTGCGGGAGTTTCCCGATTATTTTCGAGTTTTGGAACGGTTTATCCGGGTTAAACGGTATAATTTTTGTTGCCTTAAAGCCCGAGTGGATATTTCGGTTGTTAAAGGTTTTCGTTAAAGTTTTGCGATAAATTCCGAAAAAACGTTGTTTATTGATAAAAGCTGACGTTACGAAGAAGCCAAAATTTATGATTTCTTAATAATAATTTTTTAACGTAATAAATACGCCGATATTAAGCGGTTGCATGATATGGGAACTGTGTAAGGGTATATATAAGTAACGTACCCGATTTTTTTTATATTTAGCCATGAATTGGATAATGATATAGGTAACGTATTAATTTAAAATGAGAAGTTTCCAGTTGTTAAGGTTTGAAAGTTTCGTTTCGGGAAGATATATCTTGCGAAATTATTCGAAAGCGATTGTAGCGTTATTTTAGTTATTTTCGTTAAAGGCGTATTTCCATTTGGAAAAGTAATCGGGAAATTATTATCCTTAAAGGTTGAAACCCGTAAAGATTACTGTTAACGTAAGGCGTTTTCCGAAAACTGTAATAACTTCGATTATCGTTATTTAAATTATGATTTCGGAAACTTTTCGAGGTTTACGTTTCGTAAAAAAGCTCCTAATTACCTTCCTTTTTTTCGTTTCGCTTTTTCGTACGTTTACCTCGTCCATATTTACGATATTTTCTTCCTTAATATTTAGCTTACGTACGTATGTTTTAAAACGCCGTTAGAAATTTCGGATTTTATCGGGAAACTTAAGGGACGCGCGGAAGGCTTCGAAAAAGTTTTGTAACTTATCGTATAGCTGTAAGTAACGGTTAATAAAGCGTTTAACCCAGTATTTCCTAAAGAAATAGCTGCCTTTATTCGCTTAGTTGATTAATTCCGCCATTTAACGTATTTTGAAGTTAAACGGCGTTTTTCTATTATTTTCCTCGTTTAATATCTAATTAACGAACTTTTTTTCTTGTAAAGGGCTAAGGATTTATTAGTGTTAATACGTTTCGGAATGCGGTTTGGCACCTTTTTTCCTAGTAAACAGGGTACTTTCGGCTATACCTTATTTGCTAGCTATTGCTTTTTGCTGAAAGCCCGCAGTGACTTCTGCTAAGGTTTCCTTAATGTAATACTCGTTATCAAGCCCTATTTTAAATTGGAACTTCAGAAACGTTATGTGGGTTGAGATATTATGAATTGTTGATAAAAGGGGTTGGGCGTTGGAGGAGGGAAGCCCAATTCAGGAAGTGGGTAAATTCAGGAAGTGGGGGCGAGGCGCTAGGTTTTTTTTACCGTACATATTTTATATAAAAGATACCGGCATACGGTTTTTTTTTCCGTCTTCCCGAAAAGTAATTTGCGATCGTATAATAAAGGTTCCGCGTTATTTTAATGCGGATTTCGGTTATTTAAACTTTGTTAATTTTATATTCGTTAAGAAATTTAATTATTAAGAAATTTTGCGTAATTTTAACGAATTATCGTATTTACTTATATTTTTAACCGTACAAAAAATATTATTATTAAATATTTAATTTTTTTTTAAATAATTTGTCGATTAATCGAATTTTTTTTACAAATATAAAAATTACGTCGTTATAATCGATTAACGTTAACATATAATTTAACCGTTTATTTAATTTATCCGCCGGATTAATTTTCCCCGGTCGGTATTATATTTTAAAATCGAATTAAAATAATCGATATATTTATTAAACGAGCTTTTCCCGAAGGTTTCGCGTAAATACGGTAATTATCTTTTTTAACGTTTAATAATTTATTAAAACCAAGAACTTTTATTCGGCGTTTTCTAAATATTGGCGTTAATATTTTAAACTTTTTATAATAATTAACAGCTTTTGTTAACCGGTTCTTTATTTTATTTCGGTATCCGAAAATTTCCGTAATTAAAAAATAACCAGGTATTAATTTTCTCCGTAAAGCTATAATAAAATACCGGATATAACCTTAATAAACGTGTTAATTTTTATACGAATATACCGAATAAAGTTTTAATGTTAAAATATAATCGTATTACGAAAAGTAGCTTTTAGCCTTTTAAACGTTTCGATTATTTTAGCTAATTATTCGAAATTCTTTTTTGAGATTTTTTTAATAAATTAATAATAAAAGCGGTTATTTTCGAATAATAAACGATAAACTTCCTATAAAAGTTAGTAAACCTTAAAAATTCCTAAATATCGTATATTAACTTAAAGGGTTTTTATTTTTAAACCGCAACAACCCGATAACGATTTATTTATACCTTTTCGGTATTAATAACAAATCTCAAAAACGAGATTTTCGTTTGAAAAAATTCGTATTTCGATAATTTAACAAATAATTAATTTTCTTTTTATTATTTAAAAAAATTACGATATCGTTTAAATAAATAACATAAATTTTACTAATAAAGCCGGTTAAGGCTTTATGTATATATATTTGGAAAGTCGAAAAAACGTTAATAAATTTAAACGGTATTATTATATATTTAAATTACCCGTATTTCGTTCGGAAAACAGTTTTTTATTTGTTATTTTTCTAAATCCGAATGCGGTAATATACGTTCCGTAAATTTAGTTTAAAAAATTTTTAACAAATCTTAATCGATTTAGGAATTTAAAAATTAATAATAAAGAGTGCCGGTTTTTTATAATAACTTAATTTAACGACTAGTAATCGACGTATAATTTTAATATACCGTTTTTTTTAAGTACGAACAAAACGGAAGTAGCGATTTCCGATTTTAACTTTTGAATTCGCCTTATACCTAAATTTTTGCGGATATACTTTTCGAACTTTCGCCGTTAAGGCTTTAAAATTAGGTAAATCGGGCCTGTAGGAAGCAGTTTGCCTAATATTAAATCGATCGAGTACTTAGCTTTTGGAAGTATAAATAACGTTTTCGCTTTTCTTTCGGAATATATATTCCAAAATTCCTTTAAATATTTAAATAGCCGTATAACCTTAAAAGTATTTTTTTATCGAATTTAAGGATATTATGATTATCCTTAAATCCGACGAAATTAACGACATAAACCGGTTTACCGGCAAACGTTAGGTCTGTAATTTTTTCGCCGTCGATTTTTTTTAAATTGCTATAAATCCATTTATATTTTACTATATTTAATAATATGTTTAGGTTTTTTATCCCAAATCGGGATAAAAGTAATTTAAGCGCTAACCGGTTGCGCTTAATTGCAAAATAAATTTACCGGAAACGTCGAATGTTTTAACGTTTATTTGTTATTTTTACTTTAATTTTAAAAGTTCCATAATATTTAATAAATGTTTTATTAACCTTTATTAACGTAAGGATGTTAACGGCGATAAGGCGGAACTTATATTTTTTAATAAAATATTTGTTATACGTATTTATTTTTGCCCCTATATATAGGTTTATTTTTACGGTAATTATAAGTTTATCCTTTTTTTAAAAAAAATAACCGTGTTCCGTAACGGCGGCCTTACGCCGATCGTCCGACGTTACTTAACCGAAATAAATTAAACGTACGCCTTTATTCCGGTAATACTTTTTCCGATTTACTGAAATTATCGAAAATAGTAACCTTTTATATAAAGGCTGGTAATTATTTTTTAGTTACTATATTATCTTTTTTAAGTTAGAAAGGAAGATTCCTTTTACGTTCCGCCTTATAATAACGGGTAGTATGCCCCTTTCTCCCATAATTCTAACAAATTGGGGTATAATTATTTTTTGCAGAAGTTAACGATTTTCCAAACCGAACGGATTTACTACGGTCGGAGTTTATTCGATAGTACGGGAGACTTTTTTAAAAGGCCCTACCCCTTTCATCTTCCGATCCCGGCAATTTTAAGTACTTCCTTTTTGTTAAATTGTTACTTTGGAACGTATTTAAATACGTACGTTTATTTTATTTTTTTTGCTTAACGTTTAACATTTAACTTTAATATTAAGCGGCTTATATATAATCGGCTTCTGTCGTAACGTCGAATAGTTGCTTTAAAAAAACTTTTTATTCCAATATTTTAATTTTTAAGCCTTTCCGTAAGTAATAATGAAAATAATATACCAACCTAAAATATTTTTTCTTTAAATCGATATTAACGTTTTCGATTTTAAATAAGTAAATTCTTTAAGTTACGAAAAAGTCCATCGGCGACTTGTTACCTTACTTAAATTTTTCAAAAACGTTTCGGAATATCCGATTTATATATTTAAGGTTAAAATAATCTTTTTTTACAAAAGACCATAAATTTTTTATATTAACCTTTTCGGTTATTTTTTACATATTATTACGGTACGTTTATTATCTTAATTATAAAAAGTTTTCTATTTTACTTATAACATAATAAACGTATATTATATTAAGTAAACTCGATCTTTCGATAATATTAATTTTTATAATTAAAATAATCCAATCTTTTTATTTTTATATCGAAAACCGTTCGTTAAATATTCGCCTTAAATATTTAAATAATTTCGAATAATTCCGTATATATTATTGGTAATATTAATTGGTAATAGTTTCAACTAGGCGGTTACATTCTTACCGATCGCGTTTCGCTTACTCGGCAAACACCTTCCGTTTTTTTTCGAACTTTGCGCGTTTTTGTTAAATTTCGTTATAAATACGTAAAAGTTCGTCATTAAAAACGGGTTACATAATTACTTATAACTTTAATATATATCGTTCGGAAAACGGGTTACGATTATGTTTCGTAATATCGTCCGTATTACCTTATCGGATAACGTGTTTTCGTCGTCGCCGTATGCTAAATCTTAAATATTTTTTAACCGTCCGGCGATATAATTATTTTCGTCGTCCTATATATAATTAACTACTACGGGTTAAACCCGATACCACGTCGATTTATTCCTGTTAATTATCGCGTTACTTTTAAAAAATAAAAAAATATAAAATAATAAATGAAAAAATAAAGTAATAACCGAACAATAACAAATTATTCCAAAAAATAAATATATTAACAAACTTCTATCTGGGTTATATATAAAATACACTACTACGAAATTTTATAATAATCTCTAATATATATAAGTCGGCAACTAGTCGCCGACGTTCTGCCGTACTTCCCTATTTCCTTACAGTAAGCAATATTAACTAAGCGATTAAAAATTAAAATTAAAAATTTAAAGTAATTCGAACTAATATTATATCTTTATTCTAAATAAACTAAAACTTATAAACTCCGCTTAATATAAAAATATTAGCGCCTTTTAACATATCTCAAACAATAATAAATTGGTAATATATTTACTTAGTTAAATAAATTTATATATGAAGTCGATTTTATCTTGTTTTTAAGTACTAAAAATAAGCAGTTTAACGTATATATTAAAAATAGGTAAAAGTTGATAAATATTGGCTTCGATATAGCAATATAGAAAATAAATTATAAACTTAAATTATATATTATATTACGTAAGTTATATAAGCTTTTAACTATTTTCAATTTTTATCTTTGGTTTGAAATATTACCAGATTAGGCTAGCGTGACTTTTTTTAACTACTTAAGTATATATTATATAAATATTAATAATGCTATAATTTTACTTTATTATTATCCTATAAAGTTATTAAAAATTCGAGGTGGAAATATGTAAGTTTGCATAGAAAAAGGGCATTTGTAACGGCTGGGCTAGTTAACCAATTATTAAACCTAGTCGTACGGGTTTATGTTGGCAGTGGTACTGTAGGAAACTGAGTAATGAAGAATAAACTAGTTACGTCTGGTAATAGCAGATAACCGAGGGTGATTTGGGTAACCAAGTTATATTATAAGCTGGTGCTATTTACGATTATAGGAAATAATAAGCGTATATATCTTACTTAATTTTTTGTGGTCGAGTGTAATCGAGCCGACCAGGTTCGACCATAAATCGAATGTAGTCGAACCGACCGTATTCGATTATAAGTCGAACGTAGTCGAACAAATCTTGTTCGACTATGGCCTGGTTACGTGATTCATGATTGGTTTTTTATTTCCTGTAGTTCCGACCGTTTGGAGAAGCCAAGCCTGGCTGGGCCATAATACGATTTTCCATTTTTAGGATTTTTGCCCTTAAAGATTAAATTGTTTGTTTGTTGTTTCTAGTAAGTAACTTTTTCTTTTATTCCTTATTTTTTTATATTTCGTTTGGTTATTATATTGGGTCGTGTTTTTAAAAACAAAAAAGAACCAGATTTTAACCCGGATCGTTATAAAAAACTTGCTTGTTTTATTAACAAGTTTGGTATAAATATGCCTTGCTGTTCAGTTTGTTTTCGTGTTAACCGTTTTAATTATATTGTTGCGGAGGGTAAAGTTTATTGTGGCTTTTGTGTGGAAAAGAAATACGTAAATTGCGATTTTGGTAAGGTAGATTCGTAAGTAATGTTTTGCGTTTCCCGTAAAAAGGATCGAATTAAACGAGAGAAGGAAGAAGCCGAGGTATTTTTTTTAAGGCGTTAACCCGGCTGTAACGTTTTTGCAAACAAAAGAAAATTTTGCGGGAAAAGGTTGTTAAAATAATTCGTCGTAAGGTTAAGGATTTAGATAAGCTGGAACAGTAAGAACGGGCCGAGGCCGAGGCGTTTTCGTTAATACAAAACGTTACGACAATTAATTGGGCCGGGGATATTATTGCAAGTTCGTTTGTTCCGGACGATATGGATTGGGGTGTTATTTTTGGTAATTCCGGTATTGTTGGTGGAAATCTTTCAAAAGGCGTTAGGCGTTCATGAAATTTTTGGCGGGTTTCTAGGTGTTTTCGGAATCCGGGTATTTTTTTTACTTGATGAGGTATTAGGTAAGTCCATTTTTTGCGTATGTTTAAGATTTTTTTTATTTCGTATATTGGTACATTTTTTTAGTTTTATTTTCGTATCTTGTGTTAATTTTGATGGTATCCGTTATTAACTTAAATAAAGAAATATGAAAGACTGGATAAAGCTTAATTTTTGGAGGCAGTTTTAATTCGTAATTATTTTCCGAAATTTTCTTAGCGACCTTGTATAGTCCGATATACTTGAAGTCGAGTTTTTGGTTGGGGCGTTTGGTTTTGATGTTTTTGGTGGTTAGGTAAACCATTTTTTCTTCCGAAAAGGTTGGTTTTTTTAACCTTTTTTGGTTGGAATATTTCTTTATTTTATTACGTATAAATTCGAATTTTGTTTTTATTTTTGCGTGTAATTGTTTGAGTTATTCTGACGTCAGAATAACTTTAACGTTAACTGGGTTATTGTCGCGTATCTTTTTATAGATTTCTGGTGTGAATCTAAAATTGGCGTTTGCTAGGGTTGTTTTGGTGTTTTTTTAGTAGTTAGTATTGTAGGTTAATTGGGTTACTGGTAGTTTCTTAACTTAATTGTTTTGTTCGTAATTAATATAATATCGTAGGTAGGTTTTAAAAGTTTGGTTTAACCGTTCTGTTTGTTTATTTGTTTAGGGTTTGAACGCGTT
The DNA here is from genome assembly GCA_004155035.1 of Monosporascus sp. 5C6A. Taxonomy (NCBI): domain Eukaryota; kingdom Fungi; phylum Ascomycota; class Sordariomycetes; order Xylariales; genus Monosporascus; species Monosporascus sp. 5C6A. Next base: position 80,748 of record QJOB01000256.1, read on the forward strand.
AGATAATTTATGATTTAAGCCGATTTGTGTTATGAGGCCTTGTTAGAATTTAAAGGTAAATGTGGTGCTTTTGTTGGATATAATTTTTGTTGGTAATCCGTATATATTAAAGATGTGTTTAAAAAAGATGTACGTTATTTGTTCCGCGTCTGTATTTTCGAGGTATGGAAGGAAATAGGAAATTTTGTGAATCGGTCGACGATTACGAAGATGCTATTATAATGTACTTTTGTTGCTGGGTTTTCGGATAAGGGAAGTTTAGTGATAAAATTTATAATGATCGAATCCCATAGTTGTTATGAAATTAGAAATGGTTGCAGTTTTTTATACAGTTTATACCGTGAAGCTTTAGCTTTGGTGCAAACGTCGCATTATTTTCTAATTTTCTGTACTGCTGTTTTTATCTTAAGGAAATAATAGGTATACTGTAACCGTTTTAGGGTTTTGTAAATCCCTGGATGTCCATAAAATGGATATTGATATATATTCCATATCAGGTCCTGTTAATATTTTTTAATACCTGAATTTTATCTGTTTTTTAATTATCGGGTAAGCTATCGTTATATTGTTATATTTTCTGATATAAATTAAGGGGCATTACCTTAATTGCTGTAATTTGTCGTAATTTCAGGTATTTTTCTGAGGTAACGTTAAAGATTCGGTAGTTAATTTTAATTAATTTTTTTTTAAGTTAGGTCGTTTGTTAAAGGTATCTGTTTTGCCGTTTTCAAAGCCTTTTTGATAGATAATAACGAAATCGTATTCCGTTAATTTCTTTGCGTAACGTAATTATTGTTCTATAAGTATTTGTGTAATGGTAAAACGAGTAAAGTTTTTGTAATCGGTATAAACCTTAATTTGATAAAGGTTCCTTTTAAGTATGTATTTGAATTCTCGAAAGGCTTTAACAATAGCCATAAATTCCTTATCGGGAATACCATAATTTAGTTCTGCTTTTTTCAATTTGTAGGAATAAAAGGTAATTAAGTAAAGTATTCCTTAATCGTTTCGGTATCCGATAACCGCGTTTAATGCGTAATTCGAAAAATCGGTTTTTAATTTAACTAGGCGTTTTGGATCGTATATGATTAGTATTGGTTTATTAGTAATTGCATTTTTAATCTGTTAAAAAGCCCTTTTTGTTTTCGTCGTTTACTGGAATTCGTTTCCTTTTTTGGTAAGATTAAATAAAGGTGTTACGATTTTATTGAAATACTTAATGAACTTTCAGTAATAATTAGCGAATTTAATAAATGCTTATATTTCTGTAATAGTAGTAGGTGTTAGTTATTCGGTAATTGCTGTAATTTTCTTAAGATTTATCTTGATGTGTTTTGGAGTAATAATATATCCCAGATATTCCATTTCCTGTGTGTAAAACTGACTTTTCTTTATATTAACTAACAAATTAACGTTTTGTAGCGTTTAAAAAACTTGATAAACGTATCCTGCATGTACTTTTTCTGTTTTTGAAAAAATTAGAATGTCGTTTAGGTAATACATAATGAAAATATCCAGGTATTTTCGAAGTACGTGGTTAATTATCCGTTAAAAAATTGCTGGTACGTTCGTAAGTTTTATTGGTATAACTAAATATTCGTACAGTCCGTATTTTGTTTTAAAAGCCGTTTTTTATTCGTATCTTAATTTAATTCGAATTAGGTTATACCCATTTTTAAAATTTAAAGCGGTAAACTATTTAGTTTTTTGTAAGCGATTTTTTATTTCGGTAATTAATAATAAAGGTATTTTATTTTTAAGGGTGATATTATTAAGATATCGATAGTTTATTACTAATCGTAGCTTGCCATTTTTCTTTAGTACGAAAAATATAGGATATCCGGTTAAAAACGTAAATCATTAAATTTATCCTTTCTGGAGTTTATCTTCCAGATATGTACGTAAGGTATAAAGTTCTGTTTCGTTCAAATTGTAAATAGGATAAAAGTTGGGTAAGGTGCTTTTTTTAAGAATTATCTTATGATCCTATTCGCTATATTTTGGTAATTTCGTTTCGAGTTCCTTTTGAAATAGTTGCTTGTACTTGCGATACTGTGGTAGTACGTTAGTTATGTCCTTTTTTTTGGCTTTTCGGGTTGCTTTTTTAGGATTTTATTTATATCGCAAAGCTGTGCCCGGATAATGGTTATAATACGTCGAACACGTCTATTATGCCCTTTTTTTTCTTGTGTCGTATTTCTTTAGGTGGTGAAGTATTTATCGTAACTTTATGCCTGCATTTGTCGTTTTTTTTACTGTTAATCGAATATGGAAATTTCGTTTGTTTTTGTTATTTGTTGATGGGATATAAAGCAAACTTTACCTGGTTAGTATTTTAATCGATTAAAGGGTTGTATTGATACAATTATAGTTTTCCTAGGATTATGTCGTAGTTTCTTAACGGAACAATATCGAAGTTAACTGTTTAGTTTCGTTCTTAGACAAAAATCTCGAAATAATTAATTTCGCGTGCGATTTTTTTATTATCGTAAGTAAATGCCTAACTTTCGGCGTTCTCGGCGATATAAGGGTTCTTTTTGTTCTTCTATAGCAGTTTAAGTTAATTTACTAACTTCGGGGTAATGTAATTAGCGCCCAAAATTCCGCAGTCCATTATTGCGGTATATCAATATATTCCGATTCGTATTTTCAGGGTAATAGGGTTATTGATAATTCCTGTCGTCGTGCATAAAGCTCTTTTAAGGGGTTTATGCTGACTTCCTTAACTTCCGTTATCTTATGGCTTTTTTACAGGTAACGTTAATTTTTTGGGTATTCCAACTGCTTAACCCTAGCTTGCAGCTGCTTAATGTGCTTTCCTTATCGTCGCAGTATTACCCCTAATTCCATAATGCGTACGTTAAATAATACATTATATTATTTCAGGGTAATAATCTTTCTTTCGATTTGTTTAATTTTGTTTTTTTTTGGGATAACCTATTTCTATGGTCCAGCTGTCCGAGCTGTTGGACCATTGATACTGTGCGTCGTACTGGGCTGTTTCTTTCTGTCGAGATTGTATCTTTTCCTTAAGCGTTCGACGTTTATTGGGATTAATTGTAAATGCTAGTTGAAATTGTAAATCATTAATAATGTTTCGTATTACTTTTATAATTGTTTAATGGATTTATTTCTTTTGTATTTTGTGGTTACATGTCTTGTAGTGATATATCGGGTTTTTTTCTGGGTAATTTTGTTTTTGAGGCCAATTTCCTTTCGTTACGAAGATATCGATAGTATCCTGCGTCGTTAATGTACGTAAGTAACGATACCATCGCTGGTTTTTAGGATTACTTTCCGTCTGGTCGTGAAAGTTAAATTCTTGGTGTCACATGCGTATAATGTGTCGTTAAATGTAATTTTGTTGTTTTTTATGTTAAGGGTAATAAGTTCGTTTATAATGAACAGTATGTAATTTCCTATATCGGTCAGGTGTTTCTGGTAATAAGGCCTCGTTTTAACCGTGGTATTTCTTTATTTATGCGTTTAATTTTAACTGTTCGTACCGTTTCTGCCTTTTTTTTAAAATCGCGAACGTGGTTTGGGAGTAAACAACTTTTCTTATCCTTAATGTTCCGCTAATTATCTTGTTATGGCAGACCGGTATCGCTAAATAGCTGTTCGTAAAAGGGCCTTAGCCGTTTTTAGTTCCTGTTAAGTTTTCTTTTATTCGTTATTGTTGCGGATACGAATTATGTTAATTAGTTTACCGTTATTCCGATTTTTTAGGGGTTCCTTGGGTACTGGGGTTTAATGTATTTTTTTTATCGGTTTTTGGTAGTGACTTGTATCGTCTGGTAATATGTTCCATTTTGCCGTAATTGTAATACTATACCTGGCTTATATTTCGTTGCTAAGTAGTGCTAAGTTCCATAAATTCTGGAGCTGTTTTAAAGGAGGTAGAAGGTATTTCGCGCTTTTTTCCTTAATTAGTTTTGGAATATCCAACCCGTAAAGTAAAGTGTTCTTGTTGTTTTTATCGTTTTTTAAACTGTTGATTGTCGATTTTGATTACTTCCGTAATGTACTTGTCGAATATCGTAAGTCGTGGAAATTTGATAATTTCGTTTTTGACGTTTTCCTTAAAACCTTTATAAAATACGTCGATTAAAGTATCGTTTTTTTATCTGTTTATCCTGTTCCTGCCATAAAATTCCTAAACTTTACAGCATATGTGGAAGTTGGTCCCTTTTGACGCAGTTAGAAAAGCTTTTGTGCCGTAATTCGTTTCTTATCTGGATTTTCAAAGTTGTTTTTAAGTTTGTTTTCGAAGTTGACATAGCTGGAAAAAATTCTCTAAGTAGTTTTTTCCTGATTAGACTTTCCGTTTTCCAGGAAATCCCTTATGGTAGGTTCAAACTAATCGAAAGCGTTTCTTTTTAAGCAAGCGGTAACAGTAAGGATTTAATTAACTGGATTAATAAGTTTTTCAAAACGAAGGTAAACCCGAGCCTGGGTTAGGAAACTTTAAATATTCCCTTTTCCGTTATAAGGCTGTAGTTTCTTAAGTTTTATCTTGCAAAGGTTTATTTGCTGGGTTATTATTACCTCGTTAATAAGTTATTAAACGGTAACCTTAAGTTCCTTAATTTTATTTTGGAACTGCTAAGCCGTAAATTCCGGGGTAATGGTTATTTGTGTATTAATCGACATAATAGCGATTCCAGTATTGCTTAAAGTCTAACTATATTATTAAACAAAAGTTTGTAACGTATAACGGCTAGGTTAGTTAACTAATTATTAAACCTAATTGTACGGGTTTATGTTAATAGTAATATTATAGGAAATTAAGTAATAAAAAATAAACTAATTACGTTTAATAATAATAAATAACCGAGGGTAATCTGGGTAACTAAGTTATATTACAAATTGGTGTTATTTACGACTATGGGAAATAATGAACGTATATATCTTACTTAACTTCTTATAATCGAATATGGTCGAGCCGACCAGGTTCGACCATAAATCAAATGTGGTCGAACCGACCCTATTCGACCATAAGTCGAACGTGGTCGAACAGACCTTATTCGACCATGGCCTGGTCACGTAATCCATGATCGGTCCCTCATTTCCTGTAGCTCCGACCGTTTGGAGAAGCCAAGCCTGGCTGGGCCATAACAGCATCTACCGAGACTTTTGCAACCCCACTATATATAGGCCTTAATTTCCTTACGATATAACCAATATTACCGGAATGTAAGCGTTTTTTCTTTTTCAGCTATAAGTCGATTAGTTAATGAGTTATTTAATAACCGAAATATTAGGCTAATTAAGATATATTAAACGTTTAGTTCGTAATATAAAGCTAAAGTGATTAATAATTTCGATATATTATTTACATTTGTGGAAAATACCCGAAAGATGGCGCAGCTTTATATTATAATTAATAAAGAGATTACAAAGTGGGTAACGAATTAGATAAACGCCGAATTCAAGGATAAAATGCTTAACGATAAAAATGATTCGTTATTTGTTGCGGAAGAAGGCGACCTGCCCTAGAACTAGCTATATATACATACTTCAACACCAAAGACGTTTCTCAAGATACCCAAAGTGGTCCACGTATATCCATTAATGGCCATCCATATGGGAATATCGCCAGTTCTATCCATATATCTTTGTATGATGGTGGATGGACGTCAATCCACTCCCACGGGGGTGCTTCGTGGCGTGGATTGCATTGCTTCGACCTCTGCTTAGGTCACCGGGCATCAGCCCACGGCTATAGACAAGGTACGTTCTCTTTTGGTGAGTGTCCATCGCAGTTTATGTCTACACTCGGTGGAGACGTTTCCACGCCGGTCGTATATACGCACCTACGGGGAGGTAGAGAAGACGTCAAGAGCCCGTAGATGGACGCGAATGGTGCACCGAATATGCTTCACCCTTGACTTGCTGGGCTCTGTTTACCTAAATGACATAAGTCAAACACCCCCTTCACGCACCACCCCCTTCACGCCCCACCTTTTTCCGAAAGGTTATATATCAATAATTAATTAACGAAAATAAGTATTAAATAAATATAAATACGCTGTAATCCAGTTTGCGTAACGAATATATCGCGGAGTTTTATAAGCTGAATATTACGTAATATATAATATATTTAAATTTATAAATAATATAGAAAAGTTTTTGAAATATACATATTACGTCATTGTTAAAAGTTGATATTAATATATTTTAAATACAAAGAAATTCATTTTAATTTATAAATGTTA
>QJOB01000257.1:0-10340 GCA_004155035.1 Monosporascus sp. 5C6A
TTTTTTACCGATAAATTAAATATTTATATTTAATTTTAATTTTAATAATTGTTTAGGCCTATCCCCTTTTCCTCTTCCACTGATATATGAATTCAATGATACGTCAATTACGGCTGTAAACCCATTCCCCCTCCTCCTGCTTAAAAGTCCACAACTGGCTCTTTCAACCTGCAAGACCATGGGTCCCCCGACTACCTCACAGCAGCAACAGCACGTCTGCGATTCGCCTGCAGAGCCGCAAACAGCGAGGGCCTCCGCGTCGTCGTCGCCGTGGGCGGCGGCAGTCGGCGGCTCCTCGTACACAGGCCCCAGCGCGTCGCTCGGCTGCGGACGGCCGTCCGGCATGTGGTGCAGCACGGCGCTCGCCTGGTCGGCGTCGGGGCATCCTCCAGGCCGGCGCAACGAATGCAAGCGTCGTCGGAGCGGGCGCCGGCCCGTACGGCACCATTCCCCCGGCGGGTACGTATAGCCGGACGGGTTCGTGCCCAAGCGGATGAGGGCCTGCTGCGCCGTCGCCGACGGGAGCGGTTGTCGGGGTTGTACCTCCTGGAGCGATAGGAGTTGGTAATTACGCCTAAGCTTGGTGCTGCTGGAGTCGGTACGCCCGGAGGTGTCATTCCTGGAGTCACTAGCCCTGGGGTGGACGCTCCTGGGGTTGCTATGCCCGGACCTGGTGCTATTGGGATCGGTAGAGCCTGGTGTGCACGTGGGTGGAGCCTGGCCCGGTCTGGGACCGGCGGCGCCTCCATCGACCGGTGCTGAAGTGCTCGAGGCTACGCCCCGGGTTGGAGTTGTCGGTGTGCTCTAACCTGGTACGCTGTTCTTCCTTAGTAACATGCCGGGCCCGTAGAGCCGGGAGTATATATACGAGGGACACCGGCTGGGTTGAAGGTTGGAGGTTGGCCTGGCCTAGTATCTGCTGCGCCACCGTCTACAGGTGGGTTGGTCCCTGGTGTAGTTGCGCCCGGACGGTTTGGATCTAGGCCAGGAACGCAAGGAGAGGGGGAGTTTGTTGTGCCTAGCGCCGGATAGTTGGGGTCAAGACCAGGAACACAAGCAGGCAGGTTGGCAGATGGGCCTGGGATAGGTGCCGTGGGAGATGGTGTACTCCCAAGGCTAATTGGTCTGGCACCGGCTGCTCCACCACCTACAGGTGGTGTGGTTCGTGGAGTAGTCGCTGCCGGGTTATAAGCTGGAGCCAGAGCCCCTAAGCTGGCGCTGGAGGGCCGTAATATGGGTACCAATTGCAAGGTGCCTGAGGTTGATTATGGACATGGTGCACAAGGTGGGTAGACGGTGACTGTGGCTGCTGTTTCCTATGTTTTCTACAACGAGTTAGACTTGATCTGGTATTGCCTACCTTCTGGCTCTACTACTCGGAGACGTAGAAGCAAACAAAAACGCCACAGCGACCTGTCACTAATGACACATTCGCAGATCGGCCCTTGTATAGATCGTGGGTGACTTTCTTCTGCAGTGGTTTTGTTCATACACGGCCCGATGGGTTTGAATTGGAATCAAAAAGTAGACCGCGGACAAATTGTCCATGAGACCTGCAAGCGATGGAGAGAAGAGATAATGGCTCCACCCGCACTATATAAAATTGTCAGACATGATGACTATAATAGGGGAGAAGTAACACTGTCTTATCCGACGGCACATGGTTGAGTGACAGTCGTATACTCGTCACGGTCGGAGTCCCATCATCTAAAGTACGTTAGCCACGATGCTCATCTAAGAAGCGTATTAGGCATAACGCACTCCCGACGATGGTAGTTCGTGAAGTACCTCCTGCGCCTGGCTTCACCCCGCTAGCTCCTGGTTGCATGCCTCCAGCTCCTTATCGAGTTTCCCCTCCAGGGGAGATTCCACCTGCTCCAGGTTGTACGCCTTCTGCCACTGATTAGTCCCTCCGGCTCCTGGTTGGGCTCCTCCAGCTCCTCTGAGTTGAGTTCCTGCTCCAGGTTGAGTACCTCCGGCGCCGGGCTGCGCTCCTCCAGTTCCCGGTTGGTTTCCTCCAGGTCGCACGTCGCCTGCTGGTGGTTGACTCCTCCTGTCCCTCCCAGTTGAGTCGTCTGCAAGCTCTTGCCGATCCGCTGCTGACGCAGTTGGCAGACTTGGAGCGGTGGTAGCAGGTATTCCAGACGGACCCGCACCCGCACCTCCTGTCGTCGGTGTTCCCACGGCTTTGGAATAGAGCCCACTACCCCTACCATCACCGCCTCCACCACCTTCCGCAGTCGGAGACGCGCAGCGGCCGCATTCTGTCCGGCGCCCGATGCTGTCCGCGAAGTGACAACAGGCTGAGACAAAATCAGATACGGCTGGGAAGTCCAAGAACTTCAAAGTTGAGCCAAATCCCAAGCTGCAGAAGGCACCCAAACGAAGGCAATTGGGATCAATACGAAGCCGAGAGAGTGAGTGAAGTTGGAAGAATTCCAGATAAGATGTTTGGACCACAAAGTAAAAGACAGATACTTGGGAGGCCGCACGACGCTCACTGCATCTTCATTTTCCACCACGCTTGAAGCCAGGCTGCCATAACTGCTCTTTCCGTCGCATTGACACGGAGAAGGGGTAGATTAGGAGGATCGCTCCCATCAGAGTGTCGCGGGAAGCGCTTCTTCCTGTAATTACGTCAGAAAGATTTTCAGAAAGGAATTGGGTTCTTTCTGGGGGGAAACAGCAGAGCTAGGCTTGTTACGTTACAAAATGGAATCGGATATGAGCAAGTGGTGCTTTCCTGCCATGGCATCTGGAGGCTGCCGCGGGTTACCAGCGAGAATCCTTTGCTCGGGTCACTTTCCCGAAGCCTTTGATTGCATTTGTGAACATAAATACTCTGACGATCGCACATGCACAATAGAAGCAGCGAGTTGCATGTTACAGATCAAAGCTGCTATTTTTGCTGCCTCATCATAAGTGATGCCTGCCTAACCGGCGACCGATGCAATTAAAACCATTGAAGAATCCAGTCCACGCCATGTACCCGAATTTGCATCTCTTAGTATCTCTTACCCTCCCGGAGGGTGTCCGCATACTCCTCCAACGGGCTTCTGATCAGCTTCGTCTCGGTCCACAGGTTGGGCGTCAGGAATCCGTAAGTGTTAGAGATGGCAGCGAAGGTAGCCTTCAGCGTGTTCTCGAGGGTCTTGGTCGAACCGGAGGAGGAGGTGTAGGCATCCTCGATACCGGCGAGCTGGAGGAGTCGCTTGACGGCGGGAGAAGCGACGATCTGAGTACCACGGGGAGCAGGGATCAGCTGTAGCAGTCGTGTCAGCACCTCGTCCAGAATCTAGTCTCCTCTATTTCGGTTGCACATACTCTGACAGTGACGGAACCGCACTTCCCGCTCTCCTTGACTGGCAGGGAGTGGGGAAGACCAAGGTTGGTTCCCCAGTATCCTCGTCGTACGGGGATGACGCTCAGCTTGGCAATGATGATAGCCGCACGGATGGCAGTGGCGACTTCCTTGGAGGTCTTGATACCCAGACCGACGTGGCCCTCCGAATCACCAATGATGACGATGGCTTTGAATCGAGTTCGCTGACCGGCACGGGTCTGCTTCTGGACGGGCTTGATCTATATTTCGGGGAAATCATGTCAGCGAATCCGTTCAAGCCACTCGTGGTCCAAATGCGCCTCGGACGGCAAGACAAATCCTGCTAATTTGTAGGTCCCCTCAGGCCATCCCATGCGCCCCCCCCAAAAAAAATATTTGATTGACGAGTTTCTGCCGTACCTTCATGACCTCATCCTTGAGCTTGGGCAGGAAGAAGTCGACGATCTGGTACTCCTTGATGGGGAGAGAGTGCAGGTAGATCTCCTCCATGCTCTTGATCTTGCCGGCCTTCACGAGACGGCCCAGCTTAGTGACGGGCTGCCACTCCTTCTCGCTGTCCTTGGCACCACCACGGCGGCCACGTCCTCTGCCGCGGCCACGGCCTCGATCACCACCTCGGTCACCTCGCGAGGCGAAACCACCGCCTCGGGCGCCACCACGGTCAGCCATATTGATTTATTCGGGGGTTGGGCAAAAGAGACTTGGCTATCGAAAGGGTCGTTCTTCGTGGTCGGCGTGGATAGGCGGAATGCGACAGGAATTGGGTGAGTTTGAGGAATATCGCACGCAACAGTTTGGTGGGGTCCTTTTTTGATCGAAAATTAAGTAAAAAGTTGTTGTGGGCAGACTTCAAGCGAAAGTACGCAGGTGGTCTGTGCTGGGATCCCAGTGTTCTTCCGGCTCCACATCGTGTACAAGGCCCAGATTTGGATTGTCGCGATAGCTTCATCTTAAATGCTTTTAAATCCGGATGGTGCATCCATATGCCATCAGGCACTGGAAAATTAATTTACTGTATTCCGATGCCAGTTTATGACCTCTACATTTTCTCTTTTTCCCCTCGTAGAATGGTCTCTCTGTAAATGCATGGAGGTGTTCCATTTTCTGGGCTTAACGCCAAAGAGCTAGAACGTCCCTGTAGGGTTCAGTTAATTACGGAATGTTGCAAGCGACAGCGACATTATTTGGGAGGGATAAGTGACACACTATGCCCTACGAACATAAATGGGAAGCATGAACTCCTAGGTAGGTAATTATCATCGTGTGATACTTTCGCCGTCTGAGTTATGTAAGCCTGTTGCAGTGAGCGAAGAAAACCCAGTAACAATAACGCTCCCAATAAACCCATCAGGCTGAAGGAGAGAGGGGCCGATCCATCACGATTCATGCTCAACGCGAAAGTATGCCAGCTCAGCCTTGCATCGTCATATGCCGTACATGAAGAGTTTAATTACTCCTGGAAGGTCGCATAAGGGTATCATAGTAAAGTAGTTTGTCCGCCACGCTCTCCAGTGTGCTCTCTTACTCGTCCTTCAGGATCAAATTTTCCGACTGCTGAACTCTTTGTGCCCATTCACTGCGTAGAGTTAGCGTCGGCCAGCTTATTCTTGTATGTTGATGTCAACTTACGTCCAGCTACCGTCATAGACTCTGCGCTTCTCGGGAGAGCCATATCCCGCCACTTCGAGAGCTGTCTCGACGACAACTGCTGTTACACCGGTGCCACAGCTTGTAATGATCGGCTTCGACGGGTCTACCCCCTTTTCCTCGAACAGCTTCTTTAGCTTATCCTTAGGCAAGAACGTCTTGGTCTCCGGGTCCAGAACAGCGCTGAAAGGAATGTTGACAGCGCCTGGCATGTGGCCCGAGGGCAGCCCTTCTCTGGGTTCGGGATCCTTGCCGGCAAACCTGCCACTGGGTCTCGCATCAAGGATTTGAATGCCTTCGGACCCTTCTTTATTGGCGTCTTGGGCCACCTCTTTTATCTCCTCGAAACTCGCGACCTTCTCCTCGGCCATCTCGGGGATAGGGTATGGGTTGCAATCCACGCTGTAGAGCTCGCCCGATTCTGTAGTATATCCCTCTTCCACCCAGACTTTGAAATTGTCCAGGATATGTACCTTGGGGTGCCCGAAGACTCTCAGGGTCCAGGCGACTCGAGGCGCACTGAAGATGCCTAATTCCTTCGTGTCGTAGACGACTACCGTGTCGTCCTTTCGGATACCCAGCTCGCCCATGGCTTCGGCAAATAGTCTCGCACTCGGCAGCATGTGGGGATATGGGCTGTGCTTGTCAATGACCTTGTCGAGGTCAAAGAAGCGAGCCCTGGGGATTCGTTGTTGACGGAAGACGTCAATGCCCTTTCGGGGGTCATTCGGCAGGAACCAAGCGGCACATAGCGGGACGACCCGGGGATCGGAGTTGATCGGCGAAGGTGGACTTTTCCTCAGAGCTTCATCGAGCTCTTTTGGGGTGACTACGTAGGAGGAAAGGTTTCGCCGGGTCTCCATCGTACCGATACGGAATGTTGTAAAGCTTTGTCGGGCAAGTGAAACTCGCGAAGAGCGGAGAATGCCGATCGCAGCCATGGTGAGGACCGACTCGGGAGGAAACCCAAGCTTAAGTTATGTATGCAATATCAAGAACTCCGGCCCTCGGAAGAGGAGGTAGATTTGTGGACCTTCAATCAGATGGGGTCCGATCGCAGCTACTCATGAAAGGAGCCGAGCAATCCCACCCTCTCTACACGTTGCCAGAAGATGGATTAGGTTTCAAGCGATCGGAGATTACTTGCAAGACAGGAACGAAGCTTTACCGGTGGTAGTAGATATGAGTGAAAAGCTGTGCGGGGTCTAACCTTGACCTTTATACTGGTCCCTTCTCTTGACCCAGGGACATGCGACAGTCAGCTTCATGTAGAAAGTTTTGGTCTTTGTTTCAATGTTCGCGTGGATTACATTGGGAATGCCTGGCACATAGTTAAGGTAGGTAGAACAAATCGCAATGGAAGTCTCGGGCTTCTTTCACAGACTTCGTTATCTTCCGGCGTGACGGAACGGGGGCAAATAACTTACTAGTCTACATAGTAAAAGATGTTGCTGATAAGTCGATTGATTAGCTTGGACTGGTTTGGCAATTTGATATTGCATTATCGATATGCACGTCCCAGGGACAGTCTTAACGTTTTGTTGCATATGAAACTTTGTCCTCCATAACATACCTGCCTACCTTAACCCCTTCACCTTCCATTACCTGGTCTGCGTAGTTGTGCCTGGGCGTTAGTGCCATCATTGCTACCTCCAAGAAGAGCAGAGGGGGAGGGCTATTCAAGACATCCCCTCGGGCTGACGATTCCTATACGACATCACCTATTTGCCTTACACAGGAGTTTGTACGTGCCAACCGTCGAACTCGTCATGAAAGTCAAGATCAAGAAGTGGAATGCTGTTGCGACATGGAGGTGGGATATTCCAGAAGACGATGTCTGTGGTATCTGTCAGGTTCACTTCGACGGAACATGTCCGACCTGCAAATATCCAGGTGATGATTGCAGCCTTCGTATGTCATCTTCGAGATATTCTCTCTACAGTCGCATGATTAACTAAGCTGTTTTCCTTAGTCTCTGGGAAGTGTGGACATAACTTTCACATGGTCAGTGGGCCATATCTGCTGCAAAGATTCGCAAGCTAACTTCCTCCAAGCATTGCATAATGGAATGGATCAAGCAAGACTCGGCGAAGGGACAGTGTCCTATGTGTAGGCAGAGTGAGCCGGGTTCTCCCTTTTCTTAATGTGATGGATGCTGACAAGCCTGTAGAGTTTGAGTGGGGAGAGACTAAGGCCACTCGAGAAGGGAGCGAGCAGCAACAAGAAGGGCCTCCTGATGTGCAATAACGGTTCAACCGAGGGACGTTTGGCTGTTGGCCAATGTTTTCCGGCGTTTAGGAGGGATTCGGATGATACCCCATGCATGGGCAAGCACATCAGGATTTTCCCAAGGGGATCCAAGCTGCCAGACTGATAGTAAGCGCCAGCGTCATATCCATATTTCCTTCTTTACGCCAGTATGCGGTAACTAGACTAGCTAACCAACAGAAACGTCCTGACTGCAGAGATAGACTTATAGTACGCATTGTACAATGAGCGGAAGCGGATTACGAGAGATAGCTTACCTAGTCCCAAGCTCATTAATTGGTACTTTAACTCGAAAACCCGGTGTTTATGATCAATTGCCTATGATTCCCATTCCAGGGGCAGGGGAGCTGGTCCGGAGCTGGCGCCCCGTGGTAGGTAGCTACCCCTCGTTCTCCACGTGCCGATAAGATAAAAGCTCCGTCCAGCTCGATGTATGTACACTACGGGACCTACATTCGATGGCCTGCGATTGCAATTCAATGCGCAGCGAAAATCAGCCTATGACCGATTCCAACGTGCATGTGCATGAAGGACCTGCAGCTAGAGAATCCACCCACCATGAATTGAAAGGGCGACGGATTTACGCGTCTATGCACTCCCTCGTCCAGCCAGGAGGCGTCTGGGTGCCTGCTCTTCGTTGAACCGTATTCCCCCCCAGCACAAACCCATTTCACAATGCGCCAGCCTCAGCTCGGGCCTTTCCATCATCATCATCCCCTTTCCTGCATCTACATCATCAATCCCCCTCACCGATCTGCATCCATGTCTCCCGTTCTTCAGCCTTCGAGATGACGGAGCCCGTGACGGAGCAGCCGCAAACTACGGCTGACGACCCTCCTCCCAACACCGCCGACGATGGAACCCATCATCACCATCATCAACAGCAGCAGTACCCGTTTGCGCCCATCTTCACCCTCGTCAACAACGCATCGACGGGGACCACTCACCATCCCCATGTCCACTATATTTTCAGCGACGACGATCCCGACCTGCTAACGCGCGCTCTGACCGAACACCACGAGACTACTGTCGACGAGGCTGGCTCTGGCCCGGCTTCAAGCGACCGGGCTGTAATATTAGACTTGGCGACTGATAACGGCGGGGGATACCATGTTGCCTGGGCCTCGAGTCTATCGCCATCGTGGGCAGTACTCGACGCACAGCTGAGCCGAATATCGCCACCTTCATCCGACGGCGGGAATGAGAATGATGGCGGGGGCGGAACCGACAGCAGTCGACCGGGTCGGCTCATGTTGCGCATCGAAGGCCTCGAAGGCGGTGGCCTAGGCTCGGAGAGCGATTCTCGCCATTCGCAGGGTTCGGGCAACGGCGGCGGCAGTGGGATCGCCCAAAAAGATCGGGAAAAAGGAAACGCTGAGGACTATTGCGCCCTGGTAGACGAATTTGAGAAGCGAATGGTTACGTTACGAAAGGTAGTCAGTGCGAGCGAGGAACGCCGTCGGAAGGTGGACGGTGAGCCTGGTGGAGAGGTGATACAGTCGCCACAAGCATTCGAAGGGGATACTACTGCAGAACAACGTCAAGGGGAAATAGGGGTTAATTGAGGCCCGGGGGTTTCGGACGATTTCGCATCAATTGACTTCCAGCGGAACACGAAGATGTGTACCGGGATATCCCATGCCAGGGGTTCAGCACATCATAACACCAGAGGATGTCCAGGACTACACTGCAGGTGCAGCTCTTGATACAAACATCTGTCGTTGACCTTCCGGAGGCCACGAGACGGACGAGGCTCGAATAGAGAATTAATGTGAACAATTTTCTCCTAAGCGCAGAGACCCATCTCAATTAGGCCGGTGGTTTGGATGGTGATGGGCTGTCTTCTGGTATATGACGCTAACAAAAACTTCCGCGACAGCTCAATTCAATAAGCAATTATCAAATCCGGGGAGGATATATATATAAGGATCCCTCCCAGCGAGGCTTCAGAATATCAGGGCCTCACCGGCAAATAAACTCCGGATGCACAACCGCTTCAACACACGGCATCCTAGATGAGATCGATTTCCCTTATCTCGAGGTCAATTCACGGCAAGTTCCTAAAGCGACAATGACTAGAATGGCGATATTTCCATGTCTCTATTTATTCGACACGGGTTGTTGTGTAACCGCGAAGGCTGGATGATTAATTCAATGTGTCTCATATTCCCCTTCCTGGATCCCTTTGACGCCGCCCTCTTCTGCTACGTGGTACCCCGTACAAGCGTATACCCATTTTAGGCGCCGCGTAAACGAGGTTGTCTGATTAGCCCTGATATCGATTCCTGGCAGTCTACCAAGCCTATAGGGATACTCCCCGAGGACCTGCTGCCGACTGAGCTACTCGGCATTGACCGTTTTACCCCTGGGATATACAGTCCTTGATAAATAGCAGGGACCAGTCACACAGCGCTGCTAGGCATTGCGTGATGACACCTGTTCTGCGACCTTGGATACCTACACACTCTGGTCGAGTTCTGACAAGAACGCGATAAGAGAGTTAGACAGAGATGGTACAACGATTGCATGTCTGCGCGCCAGGTTCTTCCGTCTGAACGTTCCGCCAATGCAGTCTCTCTTGGACATAGCGGCAGTCCAGCATGTCGTGGTTTACAACAGTTTATAATTGCCCCGGCGTCCAGGACCGACGCGACCAATATGTCGCCTTTTATATATGCACTCGGAAGAGCTCACTCCCGACCATCGAGTATCGTGTAGTTAAGGAATTTCTGACCTAACCTTGCTAGTCACGCAATAAATGTGCTTCCTGCCCTACGCATCACGTTTGCCTTGGGTCTATGGGACCAAGAAAACCGTAACATCGCAAGTAGCCCGTCACTTCGCAGATTGTGAATACTAGTAACAACTCCAAAAGTAAGTTCACGGCCATGTAACAGATGCTTTCATGAACATTATCACGGCGCCTGTCCAATGTTAGCGTAACACCCGTTCCTGGCATTGCCCCCATTTCCGAGAGGCGCCAAGGATGGCAATATCTTCAGCTGTGAAGTCGTCTTCCCGGCCGGGCCGCTGTGATAAGACGGGGGGGGGGGGGGGGGGGGGGGGGGGGGGGGGGGCGAGC
>QJOB01000257.1:14049-86692 GCA_004155035.1 Monosporascus sp. 5C6A
CCCCCACCCGCGGCCCACCGGCGACCGGGCGGAGGGGGCTCTTACTGGTTCAATCTTGGACTCCCAAACCCAGGCGGCACGAACCCGGGGCTGGGCTGGCTGCTGAGGTAGGACGTATGGGGGCTGCCAATCTCGGAGAGCTGGTTCGGGCTGCGCGAGCGGTACGGGTCCGGGGCGAAGGTGCCCGAGTTGGGCATGCCGCCGTAGATGGAGCTGGTGTGCGTGGACGGCGGGGGCGGGCTCTTAGGCGTCAGTCCGCCGGCCACGCCGAAGTAGGGGCTGTGGCTCCGGTTGTGGTCGTCGTGGTAGTGCGCCTCGATCATGGACGGCGGCGCGGCGGCGGACGACGGCGACACCCGGCTTCGCCGGTACCCCTTCTCGATCCCGCCCTTGCGGCCGCACACGTACACGAGCGCCACCGCGATGATCAGCACCGCGGCGGCGCCGATGGCGATCCCCGCTATGGCGCCCGGCGCGAGGCCGCCTCCTCCCTCCTCCGGGTCATCCGTCGCTGGTGGCGAGTCTGCGGGGGTTTCATCATAGCTGTCTCCCGCGGGCGGCGGCGGCGCACCCTCGGGGGGGAACGGCTCGCCGGGGCTGAGCTGGAACGTGGTGGTGCCGTTGTTGACGAACTCAACCTGTTCGTCTAGCGTGCGCGTTCGGTTCTGTGGTCATTGTCAGCTTGCTGGGGCCTTGGCGCGCGCGCGCAGCTTGTCCAGTTTTCGCGGACAGAGACGCACGTACCGGGTTGATAACTCCAATCATCCTCCACCTGATGCAGGATTCCGGCGCCGAGCTTCACGGTTGGTTAATTTAAAATGCGTCAGGGGGCAAAGTTGCGAACAACCGACTGGGGATCTCGTACCAGTAGAAGAAGACCGGCTCCGTGGTGTTCACCCTCAATGTCCAGGTAGGGAGCGGGTTTCGGTTGCCATCGGGTTGTTCTACGGCTCCGCTGAAGACTGTGGCGATCCGAGTTAGTAAGAACCTTCCCCCGTGTCGTCTCAACTCTGGCCAGGTGGTGCTGAGAATTTAAGCTGAGATTCTAGGTGCTAGCCGTCCCCAGATATCGTGGCACCAGGCGACCAGAGGCCGCGACGAAGGTGTCATGGGAGAAAGAGGTAAAACTTCAAGAATATTCACTTACAACTCTCCGCGCCGGGGTGGATCATATCGTACGGTACACATGGCTGGCCGAATTCAGCCTTGACGACCGAGTGGTTCGCCCCGTAGAATCTGAAGTCTGCAGGACACATTGGTTAACCAACGCGCGAGCCAACGAAGTCGTGGCTAACCACGAATCCCCGAGAAAAAGAGGGAGAATGCGCTTGCTACTGACTGATGATGTCGCCCACATCTGCTTCTATCGTGTCCGGGTTATATTTGTGGTCGAGGCCGACGCTGACGGTATGGGTCGCGGGGCCCGTCGGCGACGACGTCGACGATGTCGACGAACTCATCGTCGTAGTTGCTGACCTAGTCGAAACGGACGTTATGGATCTCGTCTCTGTCGCTTGCTGGGCGGCGGCCAACGACAGCAGGGCCGCCGCGGCCGTAAACAAGAGTTGTAACTTCCTCATGGCGGGTTTGGGTTATTATGCTACCTACTACTACCAGCAGCTACCGATGGCACCGGAACCTCATCAAAAGGGGGTTCAGGTTTGAAGCGGCGGCGGCGCAGGAAAAGGCAGGCGGCTTCGGGAAGGGTTTGCTTGCGGGAGAGGAATGAGGAAGGTCAGGGCCACCCAGCCGGAGAGGGCATGGGAGGGCAATCAATCAATCTAGCAGTCTATCACATACAAGTGCGTCTTGGGTGGGCACTTGCTACGTTACCAGGGGGCAATTACTGGCTACCAAGAACAGCACACGTTCATAAGGTGAATGGTCGACTACTTTGCTTGCTCGCTGGCTAATTTGCTGGCTTACGGCACAAAAGTACCTAAGCCCAGGGCTGGGCTCGGTGGCGCAAGGGTGCCCCTCTCGAGGTAAGCCGAGATGTGAGAATTGCGGTACGGAGTAGAAATCGTGGTTTTTGTTAGCCTGCGGGGGGGCTGAAAACTTGCCAAGCACGAGCAAGCAAGGCATAGCGGGTGATTCCCCCTTCCCACCACCATTTCTGCCCTCCACAAGATCGAGCGACCACTTATCACACAACCCGCGACCTGGAGCAGCGGCGTTGGCAGCGTAAGGGTAGCAGTTGAGGAGGGCAAAGGTGGGGTTCCCCGAGTGTAAGGCTGGGGACCCCCGCTGCTTGGTGGTTTGTGTTGGTTGTCACATACACTCTTTTTTCTTGCTGGGCAGACCCACGAATGACAGCAGCTCCGAAGCTGTGGAACCATCCTTCCACACTGGGTCATTACGTCCGGGTGATGTTGGTATTATAAGCCCATGTCGGGCTACGTCGCGCGGGCGTTGCTGCGCCAGTGCATATGTTAGCTCGGGTAGGTATATACGAAGTGGCAGCGCATTCGCAAGTGCTACTAGGCAGGTACGTGGTGAGATGCCGAGATAAAGCTAGTCTGCTAAGTACCCGTGGGGCGCGCTAGAGGCGCAATACCATACTAACATCGGCGTAGACTCTCTTCGAGTACATTCATTGTTGAATGTTTTGGGGGCGCCTGATTGGCTGTATATACCTTCTCTTAATCCCGAATTTCTTAGTTTAAGAACTTAATCCACGCCAGCTGGACTGCGCCATGCCCGTTTTGAAAAGTATTTTTCTTGATATATTCTTAGCCGTTGCCCACTGGGGAAAACTAGGTCAAGTTGGATGAGGCTATTGACGAACAGGCGGTATGTCGCAGCGATCATAGTTCTATTGTTTTACCATTTTGAGGTAAATGATCATCGACCTACTATTTTGCGGGGTCCCTGATGTGAAGGCTACAATAAGCTCTAAGCCCTTTAGAGCGTTGTGCAGGCGCTAAGTCCCCGATTGGATATGATTTGATGCTCAAAATAGAAGCTGGACTCTGGTAGTGCTCACATCATACTTCTCACCTGGTAACTCAGATTCGAAGGACGCGGAAGCGATCCACTGCTTGCTTGCCTTGGAAATCATTGCCCATATTGTTATTGGGCGAGAGCGGTCCCACTCCCCATATGGTCGGTCCCAGAGTTTGTAAGAAACGGGAGAGCCTCACCGTGTATATACGTACGTTCGAGCACGGAACTTGGCATCTCAGATGCTGTGTTCTTTTGAGGCTGGCGTCATCGAAACGAGATTCCCAGTTCAAAACGAAGGCGGAGAAAGCGATACCTACAAGATGGTCATTCAACTTGGTGAGTAGGTAGGCAGGCATGAGATCATTGGCACTGCCTGGACGGCTTTGCCGGCCTGCCACTAAGCACCCCGTCCGTCCTCTCGTATTTAGAGTTCAGCAGGCTGAACGATATCGATCGATGAGACTGGTCCCTCCATCCCGCCTTGAAAGGGACGATGCGCGACGGTCGGACAGCAGGAAGGGGGTCAAGGGCGCCATCTACGGTACTATGAGGTCAACCGTAGCCTGGGCTGAATGGTAAAACCAATTAAGCGAGGAGCGTACGTAGGACATTGTAACGTCAACACCTCTGCTATCCATCCACCTGGCTCGAGGACCAGTCCTTGCCAAGGGCATTCTCTACGGGAGAGAGGGCAAA
The DNA here is from genome assembly GCA_004155035.1 of Monosporascus sp. 5C6A. Taxonomy (NCBI): domain Eukaryota; kingdom Fungi; phylum Ascomycota; class Sordariomycetes; order Xylariales; genus Monosporascus; species Monosporascus sp. 5C6A. The sequence goes on from QJOB01000257.1 coordinate 17,692, forward strand.
TACCAAGCCAAGCTCTGTTCGTCATGTCTCCTCTAGCACAAGGCTGACGAAAGCGGCGGCATTCGGCAGCGAAGCTGATGGCAAACGTTTCTGAAGACATGTGGAGAGCTGGGTTTAAGACATCCGTGACGTGGAAACATCAGTTACTTAGGTAGTTAGTATCTAATGCGATTCCTACAGTAGGAGCCGATCTTTTTCTCATGGACGAATTCACAGCACGCCAGGGCTAGTTGTCGATTCATGCTGTCGGTCTTCTAGATCTGCTTCCTAATGCAGTTGACACCACCTGAGACGGAAACCTTACCGACCTACAAATCTGATCAGTGACCTGCACGCTTACGTACCTAGCCGTGGGACAAGAAGTCCACGGGCAACAGATGGAAGGCACACCCAAATCAAAACACGGGGTCGAACCGTATGCTCAAACAAGTTCATTAATCCGCCCGGGAAATGCCATTGAACTCCATCTGCAAAACCTGGCGCTCCGGCCCCAACGTACAAATAAGACAAGACAGTATAAAGGAATGCCAAGTTTTGACGGGCGGCGATCTTCCCCCCTATCCCGCGACCTATCGTCCTCAGGTCTCTACGAACTCCAAAGTTTTAACAAGCCCCGTGAGTATATGTCCAACCCTCATGCGAACCGGCATGAGTCGAAATCCAGGAAGGCTGATCACAGTAAAAGAAAGCGGCGGTTTGTAATGATGGGTATACGCCACGACTACCGAGTTAAAGGTGTATATCGGAGAAGAGCGATGTAAACAATGCGAAGCGAACTCGAATGGAAATCGCATGCCGAATGCAGGCGGGTATCGAAAGTTCGGGATGGTCTACACGATTCTTGCTGGTCATCCATCACAATGTGGCGGGCGGCATACCAGCATCCCTAAATCTATATGCAAGGCTCTATCCAAAGCAGCCGAAATTGACCAGGCTTCCAACTACCGGGTTCAGGGCAAAAACCCTCATCTTTGGAGTAGTAGAGTGCTCCCCGAATCGACGCTTCACCCGGAATCGGGACGTCTTCGTTTCTTCACTAGTAGCCTTGGTTTATAGGCCGCCTGGCGCGTGGTCTCGAATGCACGAGAAGCGGGCTCAACGGGATGCCATCCGCTGCTGGGGAGATTGACGTGTTGCGTAGCGACGACGGAAAACGTCCTCCACCGCACGCTTGTTACCAGGATAAAGGCCTTAGGCGTTGCTTTTGGGCTGATTCTGCATCACGACGATGGCAACGACAATAGCGATGATGGCGATAATGATGACTGTTCCGGGCGCATTAGCATAGGGTACGAGCTGGTCGCGAATGTCAATGTAGACGTACTGGCAATACCGAGACACCACCACTTCTTCCTGCGCGTGGATCGGGCCGTCTCGACCGCAACGCCGATCTCCAAGTTACCCTTGTCGACGTTATCAACTACCTCTGTAGCCTTCGTCTCAATATTCACTATCGTGGCTTCCTGTTGCACGACAAGGGTATCCAGGTCCTGGAACATCTGGGCAAGCTCCTCGAGCTGCCGCTGGATCTTCTCCAGTTGGGCATGGCGGTCCTGGACGGCGTTCAGGACGGCCTGGGCTTGCCCGCGCCGGTTGCTTTGCATCAGAGCTTGCTGGAAGATTTGGCCGCCAGACTGGTCCTCTACTACGGCTCGCACCTCTTCCTCGGAAGCGTCCGGTCGCACAATGCGGTATTGGCGGGCCACCTGCTCCTCCGTCTTCTGACGGTATGTGGACTCGACTTGCCGGTAGGCATGCATTGCTTCTTTCAGCCGCCCATCCACCCGCTTTACTTGAGCAGCAAATCTACTCTGGCTCTCGCGGTTGCTCTTGATTGTCCGGACACGTTCGGTTAGAGTCCTGTACTCAGCCATAGTCTGACTAGTAAGAGCGTCCAGTTCGCGCTTGGTGTTATTCGAAGACGAGGTATCGATGTCGTCTAGTGATCTCTGCTGAAGCGTCTGTAGTTGCTGAAGATTCCTCTCAATGGTCTCGATCCCGTTATTGATGTCGGCGATCTCGTTCAGGATGGAATTTGGGTCTCCCGAAGTGAACGCGCCGGAATTCTGGGTGAGCGGCTCCATCTCGACACTGTTCGCTATGGAGAGTCAGTCTCCTAGTCGTGCGCCGACTGTCTCGAAATAGGGTACCTACAGCCATAGTCGTCTCCGTTGTATGCATTTCCGCCTGCAGCACCGTACGAGCCACCGCCCCCATTGCCCGCAACGGGATCGTAGTAGCCATTGCCGCCAGGGCCATCTCGTTGGTCGTAGGGGTTTTGCTGTCCACCATATCTAGAAGGGTCCAACGTCAGTAACTATCGCCACTCGATAATGCGGTCGTAGCGCTCGGGAGTGACTCGCACGAGGGAAAGGGGCAACCAACCCGTACTGTGCCATTGTGTTAGTATAAAGTCTTTCAACGGTATATCGATGCCATGAAAAGATGACGAGAACAACAGGGAGTTAGAATTCAGGAAATAGTCCGTTCATAGAAAAGCCGCAAGGCAACGACACAAGCGAATCGTGAAAACGTCCTCGGGTTGGGGGGGAATAAAATACTTACACTCATTGTGACTTATCCGGAGAGGTAGAGACAGCGTGGTGTTTTCCAATTAATGCAATGCTGAAGATGGCCAAGTCAAGGAAACTGAAAAGACAAAATGCGATTTGGCAACTCCCACGGCTTTAAGAAACACAAAACAAGCTCGCAGTCGAAATGGTATTGATAGAGTAAGGAAATGGGAGGTTGCGTGGTCCACTGATTGGGATCAGGGGAGTTGAGGGCTAGAATCTGAGGAAATTTAAGTCGAACCCCTAAGTTACATGGTACAGCCAAGCTTTGTTACGAAAGGGCAGTTCATTGGCCAATGTTCTAGGGCAGGGGCCGTGTACTGTAGCCCTTCACTAGCGCCAGAAAGACCCCTTCAGGTACGATCCCTCTTCTTGCGAATGGTTTCTATATTTGGTGATTACTTACATTCAACTCGTGCCATGAGTTGTTAACAATATCGTCGAGTTCTACAGATAGATCCTCCAGAAACCTTAAGTGTGTTGCCACGTAAATCACCAACTCTGATAGTAGAAGGGGCTACGTCTGCGGCACCAGGTGAATTGTCGACGCATAGGACTCCAAACTCCGTGTGTTTCCAATGCATTGGTCTCCGACTTGTGGTTGCTGTAACAGATCTCCCGGAGAGGAAAAGCGCTGTTGTAAGAAAACAGTATCAAGTGTCTAAAGGCGGGTCCGGGGGGCTAAGATGATGGATCAGCGCATTTGGACCCCGTCTCGGCTAGGCGTACATGGGCGACTGAGAGGGATCTACGATGCAATGAAAGACTGATAAGCAGCTATGATCAACCGAGAAAGCCCTTTCCAAAAGTTGATGACTTCTTAAGCTCCTCTGCCCAGCTCTCTGAGAATGCGGCCGTTCAAATCCTACAGGGCAAGTAGCGCTTATCTTCTCGCGCGCCAATTTGGCACCCGAAATTTGGCACGCGAGAAGATACGAGGAAGGCGAAGCTCATCAACTTACGGAGTCTCTACCCACTTACTTACTGTCCAGGCGCCCCCCTCCCCCTTTGGCTAGCACGTGGGGACAAGTCCGAATCATCAGCTCCACCAACGTCCGAGGGATCCTAAGCGCGGCCGCACCTGCATCGTGGCACGCATGATTCACAGCGAAAGTCGGCCTTACAACGGTTGTTATACCTAGACATCAAGGACCTTCGCTTTCAAAACCAGAATTCCTCGAGCTGGGCTTGAGGAGATGGATGAGCAAGCACTACGGTTATTAGAAGGTCAGAGAGCCCGAATGAGGGCATCCCTCGTTTTAGGGGCCCGAATCCGTACGGCGACGCGGCTCTTCCCTTCACGGCCTCCCACCCAGGGGAGTGGCCCTCTCGTTCTTTTTTTCTTCTGTTTTCCCTTCTTTTCTTTATATCGTCGGTCAGATCAGGTCAGGTCAACCCAGTTGTTGTTGGGTCAGGTTGGTTAGGTCACCGAGAGCTTCTGAAGCTTGAAAGTATTGCCAGATCTCGAACGGGCCCTACAGATAGGTAGGTGGGGTTTGGGCAACGGGTCAACACGCGCGTATTATTCAGCTCTAGAAGCGCGGAACCGCATACTGCCTAGTGAGCTACTTTCAAGTGACGACGACGACGACGACCGTGAGCTGCGGGCTGCCGGCGAGGACGGAGAGTTAGAGCCGGAAAAGCCAGCCGACGGCGGCGGAGCTGATGCGGGTGAAGAGAAAGAGGGCAGAGTAGCCGAAAAACGGAAAAGAATTCCACCGGGAGCCGGAGGAGACCCGTGCAGTGGATTCGAGGAATCATCCTCCTCGGCAAGAGCGAAATCACGACCCGGCGTGTACAGGCCTTGAGACCACGCAGGATGTGATTAACTGTACAGCTCAGAGAAGACGGATCTTGTGTTATGATTGAGCCGGATTAAACTGGATGAAACTACACTTGGACTGCTTTCTTGCACAGGAAAGCGCGTGATGATCGCTGCCGACTCTTGCGCGTAGGTAGACTAGGGCCCCTTACGCTCCGCTTTCAGAGTACGATGGTAACGACGTCAAATCACCCGAAACTTTTTCTTTCCTAGAACCACTACGATAGCCTGCACAGTATTCCCATGCGCCACTATTAGTCTGTCTAACGGGGTCTGCGAGCATGGTCCCATTTATTCACAGCCCCTCGGCTCTTACCATCGCCATCTTAAACAACGGCATAAGCAGACGCGTAGCTCACGCTCGAATCGCTGGCATCCTCGACTAGGCTGCTTCGCTGGTATTGCACAAACTTGAAGCGGTACTTGCCATCCTCGGCTCCCTCCTTCGCCAGAACTTCCAACGCGGCCATCATCACACCGATGGGATGTCTCCCGCACACCGTGTTCTTCGTGTGTTTGAGATTGTCGACGAACGAGTTGTGGTCGCCCGACTCGACGGCATACATAGCTAGGTGGTCTATTTGCTTGATGCTCTCGTGGATCGGGGGGTTCGTCGGCTTGGCTGTTCGTCGGCTGAGCGATTGTATCTGTTGCACGTTGCCCTCCGGAGCATAAGCAGTGTAGCTGAACCTGGATCCCCAGTGGCAGAAGTCGGAGCTGACGACAAAGGCGTTTTCCGGATTCTTTAGATATGGCGCCAGTAACTCTCCGAACTCTTTCTCCTCCGGGCCATTGTTGTCGCCGACGAGGATAGGGACGATGGTTGGGTATTCGGATTCGGAAGAAAAGGTCTGTGTGATCCGTTTGTAAATGTACGGCAGGTGCATCTCCAGCGAGTGCTCGTTGACGTCGGAGCCCGACGGGATATCCTGGAACTTGCCTGTGTCCCGCAGCTCTTGAATGACGGCCTCGTCCACGGTCAGGTCGCCAAGGGGCGTCTCATATTTCGCGAACTTGGTCAGGGCGCATCCAGAAAGGTAGTATGTGTGTGAGGGGCCGAGGACGAAGATTCGCTTAGCCTTGCTCAGGTCGAGGCATTTGTATGCCCAGGCTGCGCATGGCCCGGAGTAGGAATAGCCTGCATGACTTGTGAAGTTGGCAAGTCAGCGTCATCGCAATCGTGACACTAACAATGGCACCGCAAAATAGGCTGCCCCGTATACTTACGGTGCAATGACGACTCTCGCTCCGGAGATTGGCAGGTTGCTGTTGTTGATAGTGTCCGGGACCTCTTTCAGGAAGCTATCTAGCTGCCGAGAGAGAGAGGTGGGGTCACCGTCGTACCAGCTATACGCATGGCTGGCTTCTCGGGTACCTCTTTGCTTCATTTTTCGGATAAGCTTCTATGCGTTAAGTTTGGACTACGGAAGTGACGGGAACCTCGAAATCATGCGAAAACAGAAGTACAACTCTTGACGATGAAGCACGACCGGTTGGTAGTAAGTACGATAAGGAAGAGGTGGGGGAGCTACACTATCTTGAAGGTATATCTTGGAGAACTAAGTTTAGAAAGTACCCCGCGTTCCCCAATTTACTCGACTACGTTATGTGCTTCGTACCTATTAGAACGAAGCACTTCATGCTTACTGAATGCAAGCAATTAAAACGCGCATACGGACCGCGTCCCCACTTGCTCCTTGTCGAGGCTGCTTGAGGCCTTGCGATTCCACTGCAACTGCCCGTCTTCTCGTCCTCATCAACTTGACGTGACTTATATAAGAAGTATGATCTTAGGTGGTAGATAAAGGGGTCTCTGCTACTAGACTGCCTTGGACACATACGATGGAATTTTAATATGGCTGATAGATTGCACAAAGGTGTCTTGCAATCCATCCACAGTGCTCCCCCTTGCGGCTCTAGCATCCGGCAGCTGCGTGAGAATAGCCAATCGAGGAACACTTGATGCAGTGAAGCAGGAATTCTCAGTATTCCTATCTCTATGCGACTGTAGATAACCCTTAATATATGGTATAGCATGTACGGTAGATTCCTATCCTACCCCAAGCCAGTACGAACTCCGTCCAAACGCCTAGTCAGCCGAAAAAGAGGATATTTCCCCAACCTACAGGCGAATCCACGCTATTGACCCAACGTAGCACCACTGACAGTACACAATCCCAACCGCGACCCCAAACCACGTCGCTCACCGACAAGCGCCAACCCATAAACCCTGGCCGACACCAGAAGCAGTCCACCCGAGGCCCGCTACCCCATCCCCGATCTTCTTGCCGGCGCACTTCAGACACCGCCTCTGCTCACCCAGGTTCGTGATCGAGCAATGGGAACACACGTGCTTCCCGCACGCACGGCAGCTCGTCTGCTCCCCGCCATCCAGGCCGTCGATGTCCATCGAGTCCCCGCCGCCGTCCTCGCCGCCGAGAGTCTGTCCGCAGTCCTCGCAGCTGGTCGGCGCGTAGATCGCACGGTCCACCGGCGGCGCCGACGCGCTGCTCGCGGCCGCCGAGGTCGGGGGTAGCTTCCAGAAGCTGTGCAGCGACATCTGCCCTCCGCTCCCGCTATCGCGGGGCGTCTCAGGCTGCGCTTGGACCTGAGTCGCCGCTTCCTCGGGCCATTGCTGCTGCTGCTGTTGTTTTTGCTTCTGGGCCGCCGAGTACAACATGTTCAGAGTCCGTCCTGCGAGGGGGGCGCGTGAGAAGCAAGTCCGGAAACGAAACCACGAGGTGTTTATTGGCGGGCGGGTTAACCGCTTCCTAGAACTTACGATGGATCAGCTCGTCGGAGGGCCGGCTGTCGCGAAAGCGCTTCAGCGTGCGGCTGGGCAGGTGCGCCGGCGCCATGCTCCCCGACTGGGGCCGCGTCGGCGACGGCGAGGTGAAGCATATGTCCATTGCTGTTGCGAAGGGACGCAGTGGTGAAGTGAAGGCGCTCGACGAGGTGACGGAGAATTCCGACTCCGAGCGCTTGCGTTTTAAGACCATAATGGTGCCGGTGACAGTGGTGGTGATGCTGGTAGGAGTGAGCCGGCTAAGCTATAAAACCCTGTACCTATGTATCAGTTGGCTGAAAACTATGGGACGGATGGAAGTCCTCGCGAATGATAGGGGTCTATCTAGCCAAATTATAGTTCAATTGAATCGTATGGGTGGATATCCGACGCTTTTACGCGACAGCCGAAGGGCATGTTCATCACCAATTTTCTCTTTGCGTCTATGAAACGCGTCGCGGGAATGATGCCCTGAGTCTCCACTCTCATAAGGTGTCGAGCGCGTTTTCGCGTAAAGTGATCCTCGTACTCACTGTAAATGCATAGGTACTTAGGTGGTCATTGCAAGAACCTTCCCGATTCTGCATAAGTGATTACGATAATACGGTTATGCACCTAGCGGAAGACATGATCAGTTAAGGCATACGACAGAGTCAGGGGGTTAGTCTCCACCTCCTTGTCTATTGCATAATGCCCCGGTCGTACTAAGCCATTTACTTCATCAAATTGTCAGACTCAGAACAAATGTTTTGAATACAGCATGACTTACATGAGCCTTCTCGCACTCGTCAGAACCATGCCATGCGGGGTGTTAGGAAGACGCAGAAGCCCATTTCCGGGATCGTCACTCTGCGTTCCTTTGGACAAGGAAGGCTGACTCAAAGCTGGATCGCCGGCGACCCGGAAACTACCATCTACCGACTGCATAGTTGGATTGCATGAGGCCGTACGCGGAAAAGATGGGCGCAAGTTCATCAACGGAAAGCTGAAGGCCGCAGCTCTCCGGTGCGGCACGGGACGGGCGGATATGCTTGTATATTGAGAAAGACGGCTGAACACCAATTACGAATATATAGATATATCTATATACGAGCGGGTAAAGGAAATGGGATACCAGTCTGCAACTGTAAGCTTTGTGCGGAGTTGGGTTAACTAAGATCGGAAGCCTGTGTTAAGAATGGTTATGACAATGCTATGTCGGCCTTACTTTCTGTCCCGGGATTCTGGTACCCGACAGACGTCACTGTCTGCCTGATCCTACCAAGATATCACCAAGCATCTGAAGTGATAGCCAGCTCGCCTATACAACAAGCGTTAACTTGATGGTCATCATTTAAAGACATAATATCCGTTTGCTTTGAGCCTTTTCCGACCTCATAAATGAGTCGAAGACCTCAGCGTCATGTTCAGGGAGGCTTCCAATGCCAACGCGAGTGTAGCGCTGCCCTTGGTAGTGGAGGAATAGTAACTTCCGCTCCCACCACAGAATGGTAATTGCGCGAGCGATAGGGACACAGACGATGTCCAATCCCGGTTTCCCGCGACGAATCAAAGTCGTAGTTTTATATTTGCCAACTCCCGTCCGGGTAAGCGACGTTCTTTGCGCAGCCAGAATTCTCGGTTCGAGCATCGGCGCTTCAATCTCCAGGGCGGAGCTGCTTGCGTCTTTTGCGTTGTCCAGGATACGGGGAGAGACTCCCGCGAGAGGCTCGCAACTCGCTCGCCACACAACCGGCCACATGTTTACCCATGACCACGAAGGAAATAGCCCTTCCGTGGCCCGGTCAGCAGAAAGGATGCATCGGCGTTTGTCTTCCGTGCTTTTTCAGATCCAAAAACCACATCACTTCCACGTGGAGATTGCTTCTCTCGTCATTCCATCACGGTCAATTCCACCACCCATGACGTTGTTTAGCGCTTTGGCCGTGCCTAGGATAGCCCGCCTCCTGTCGACATGAAAAGCCAGGGAACGCGTCGAGTAAGCCTCACGCATGGTGTTCCACCTTGCCAGGAGCCACTTGTCGTCCGCCACAGCATCGGGAGAAATATAATCCGGGAAAAGCTTTTCATGCTTCTGGTACTTCCGTACAGCGTGCCGAAAGTGGTGTGGGCTATGCATATCCGTATTTGCGAATTGCGGTAAAGGAGATAGATCATAAACACGATATAGAAGTGGTTGTGGCAGGACAAGATAAGTGGATCTGGACACTTTGATTCGAAGTGATGGCAGTGCCGACTTCTGCATGCTGTGAGATTTAAGACCAGGTAGCGTCCCGCCATAGTGTGGGGCCTCACACTTTTCGGCACTCAGGGTCTGACACATGCATACGGAGCTGGTTAGGACAGGCCGCCTCGGGCAGGTTTGCACAGCCGCAAAGGCTTTGCCGCCTGATGACTGCCTTGTGCCGTGATTCCATCTCTATGGCTGTTAATACAGCCCCTCGGTCGAGAGCTGTCAGACCGAGTTAGGCCTCAGGTCCCTGACCTATTGGCATTTGGCCGAAGTTCACTGGCAGTCTCACAAAGCGTCGTGCAAATGGAACTTCGAGAGACAGATATATCCTCAACAGCCGCTTCTGACGGCGGATCAGCTCTCCAGAGAACGGAAGCAAACGAGGAAACTGTGGAACATCAATGGTCAATGCAACAGGATGACGTGGGCTCGGATAGCGATCCAAACCCTGTACCCCAAGGTCAGGATGAAAATCCCATCCGTTCAACGACTCCAAAGTGACGTTTGCGGTCGATACGTCTGAAAGCACTCTAGGCTTAATGTTGCAGCGCGAGAATGCTGCCGTCACTACTATTTGTGCCAGCTTAGCTCGGGTGGCACAGCTCTCCACTCGAATACTCCCATGGAGCTCCGAAACTCACTATACCAGATCCCTCATCGACCTCCCAGGGCTGTCGTCATACGGTGGGGCGGACCCTTCACCATTGTTGCTGGACCACGATAAGTCTCTCCGCGCTACAGAATTCTTCGTTGTGGCTTTTACTGACTGACGGTAAAACACCTGAGACCTACGTGCACTGACTTGCCCAGCACATCCCACAACGGCAGCTGCATGGGATATCTGTGGTGATCATGGTATTCGGAAGTATGACCGGGCTTCGTCCATGTATAGCGTGTCAGTCGGCGTCGCGCTCTTCGCAGTTGTACCAAACTGCCTGTTTCCGCTCGAGGACGTCGCAACAGGCAACGTATACCTACTACAACGCAAAGGGTCGTTCACGGAAACCCTGGAGCGTAATAGCTTCGCGCAGCCGATCCTCATAACAGTACAACTTGGGGGCAGCTCCCTCAAATTGAGCTCGAGGATCTGGAGTGCGTTCGAGTTCCGCGGCCGCGGAAGTATGACCAGGGAGAAGTCGCTCTTGACGACAGCTTCGTCATTAGTCTGGCTGATCTGCTCAGCGGGAAACTTCGTGACGAATCAGTCATAAATTCGATTCTCGAGAGTAACGAACATATCCGAACGCTTTCATTGTCCGCTCAGACGCGAGGTTTATCGAAACAACTTCGTACGTCGGCATTAAACATGGGATCGACATCGACGGTTTCGCGGTCGCGGAGCGTAAGGATGTTGAGACCGCGCGAGCGTTCATTAGCGCGAATCACCGGAAGACTACACAGTCCGTTGGCGGCGCCGGCTGTCGAGGTTCAAGCAATGCGGCCCCTCCAGGAGAGCCTGAGGGGGTTCCACCGGACGAACTTCGCTCGTCTCTCGGAAGCGAGCCGTCGACTTTCGGGAACATCATCAAGCCGTCACGCGAGCATTAATGACGTTATGAAGATCGTACTGGGGCCCGTTTGGTGCTCGCGCGCTAAGTGATAGAGTTCGACCCAACGAGACCTGCCATTTCGGACTCGGATGATGAGACGCGCAAGGTACTCTTCACAGCGGGATTTGTCAGGTCGATAGCGGAGAATAGCGAGTTTACGGGGACCTGCATGCTGTGTTCCGAATCGGATACCGTACTGGCGTTGCTTCTTCGGGAGCCGCCGTGTTCGGTTGCTACGCCTGGCTTTCCCCTTCTGCAGAGCAGTTCCAAGGTTGCCTTCCCACTGGCCATGGGGAACTTCGCCGAGACAGACATCCTGTCGTTAATATGCTGCGACGCTTGCGCCTCGGTTCCTGTCAAAGACCAGGCTGCCGTCTACGGGAACCGCATCATCGCAGCCCTCCCTCTTGTGCCATATAGCGAAAACAAGCAGGCCTACGAGACCCGGCTCAAGGTCCCTTTCCAGGATAAATTTGCGGATGACGGCAACGCGCTGGTCTTCATTGCCGTGCTTTACGTGCAGATTCTCAAGCCTCGGGCCGCATTGTCGGAAAACGACATGTTATTTGTTCGCGCACTGAAGTGGGCTTACGCCGATCTAAGTCGCTCTGTATATTTCCCTAGTTCCCTGAGTGATTGATTTGCAGGCCCGAGTTCCGCTGGGCCCGGGACGAAGCCCTCTACCGAACGCCAACGTTGCAACCAAAGGCACACCCCCTCTAAGCGCTGGGGAAACGCGGCTGTTTGGCCTTATCGATAAGGTGCGACGCGACGCGGATCCCACGCAGCTGTACAGTCTTGCTGCTGGCCCCCCCTTCAGCCTGGTCGCTCTCCCATCACGTCCTCTGCCCACACAATGCCGCCATCCTCTCTCCCAAATACTCCTCCATCCGCGCCTGCCGTCTGTGTCAGCGGCCTCCCGACATGGATCCTCTCAGTGTCGTGGCCGGCATCATCCCTATTCTCAAGCTCTCGGTGGAGGTCCTTGCATATCTGAACGACGTTAAAGATGCCCCGAAAGATCGCACACAGTGCGCTATCGAGATCTCGAATATATACGGACTGCTTTTCAATCTGAGGGTTCGGATTGAAGACGGAGACTTTAAGAAGCCATGGTACACTGCCATCTTATCCCTTGCAGTTGAGAACGGAGCGCTTGACCAGTTCAAGCAAGCGCTAGAAATGCTGCAGAGTAAGATGACAGATGGAGGTCGACTGAAGAAGGCCGGTGAGGCGCTAATGTGGAAGTTCAAGAAAGAGGAGGTTGCTAGCATATTGGATCGAATGGAGCGTTTAAAGTCGCTGGTAGATATCGCGTTGCAGATGGACCACTTGTAAGCTTCCGTATTAGCGCTGCAGGGCGACACTGCTTACATGTATAAGCAAACTCTCTCAAGCCATTAGAGACGATACTAACTTCGTTCGGACACACGTGCCTGCTATACAATCCGGAGTGGACAAGATCCGGCAAGATCAAGACTACGCGAAGCATCGCCGGCTTGTGGAATGGATATCGCCTACAGATTACCCCGCTCAACAATCCGACATCATAAAGCACAGACAGGAAGGAACATGCCAGTGGTTTCTTGATTCACCCGAATTTGCAGGGTGGCTTAGTGGATCAAATCGGACGCTGTTCTGCCCAGGAATCCCTGGAGCCGGCAAGACCATGGTAGCGGCCATTGTAATCGACCACTTATTAAAAACAGTTCGGAACAGCTCGGTCGGAGTTGCTTATGTGTACTGCAATTACAAGACTCAGGAGGAGCAGGACACGACCAGTCTGCTGGCGGCCATCCTCAAGCAGCTAGTCCAGGCTCGACCGTCGACTGTGGAGCCTGTGGAACGATTACACGAGCAGCATGCTGATCGAGGGACTATGCCATCCCTTGACGAGGTGTTTGGCGCTCTTCGGGATGTGCTTGCGCATTATCCTACTATTTATATTGTAACCGATGCTCTGGATGAGTGTCGAGACAGTGACGGCAGACGCCAGTTCCTGGCTAAACTTCGAGAATTGCAAGCAGTGCAAGATATTCGCCTAATGGCTACCTCACGCTCCATACCGGAAGTTATGAATGAGTTCAGAGAAGCGCTGAGTCTGGAGGTGCAAGCTAGTAATGAGGATGTGAAGCGCTTCGTAGCTGGCCAGACATATCGACTGCCCAAATGCATTCAGCGCGACCCTGCGCTGCAGGACATGGTGCAAGACAGGATTGTGGAGGTGGTAGGCGGCATGTATGCCTCTTATTCATCTTGGTAAAGCGATATGGGCTTACACGTACTAGGTTTCTTCTCGCTCGCCTACACACAGATTTGCTGTTAGACAAGAGAACGCCAAAGGACGTTAAGTCGGCTTTAGCCAAACTCTCAAAAGGTTCGGCGGCGCTCCACAGCGCGTATGGAGACGCTCTTCAGAGAATCGAAGGCCAGCTAGACGGTGATTGCGAACTAGCCAAGAAAGTCCTATCGTGGATTACGTTTGCGAAGAGGCCGCTTACCACGGCTGAGATATGCTGTGCTTTGGCAGTAGAGCCAGACGAAAAGGAGCTCGACCTGGAGAATATACTCGAGGTGGAAGACTTAGTGTCCGTGTGCGCCGGCCTTGTCGTTGTCGATCAAGAGAGCGCTGTTATCCGTCTCGTACACTATACCACCCAACAATACTTTGAGAGTATTAAAGGTACATGGTGTCCAGCTGCTCCGCTGCACATTGCCACAACATGTCTCACCTACCTATCTTTTAGTGCTTTTAGAAGCGGCAGCTGTTCTACTGATAGAGAGTTTGAGGAGAGACTTCGACGAAGCGAATTCCTGGACTATGCCGCCAAGCACTGGGGACAACACATGCTGGCAGTTCAAGAAAAGGTGTGTGAGCTAGCATGTTCGTTTCTTCTCCACAGAGGATCTGTTTCCTGCGCCGCACAGGTAATGTCAGTTCCAGACTACAGATACGAAAATTACAGCCAGAGATACCCGAGACGAACAACAGGCGTTCACCTCACAGCGAGATTCGGACTACCTAGTCTATCGGAGCAGCTGCTAGCAAGGCTAGGAGGAGAGATTATGATAGCAGTCAATGCAAAGGACAGCTGGAATCAGACACCGTTGTTCCTCGCGGTAGAACATGGGCATTATAAGATGGCGAAGCTACTCCTCGACAAGGGCACCGACGTTAATGCGCAGGGTACAGATTACGGTAATCCACTCCAGGCGGCTTCATATCGAGGCGACGAACAGGTGATAAAGCTACTGCTCGACAAGGGCGCCAACGTCAACGCGCAGGGTGGGCTTTACGGCAGCGCACTCCAGGCGGCTTCATATGGAGGCCACGAACAGATTGTAAAGCTGCTGCTCGATAAGGGCGCCGACATCAACGTGCAGGGGTCGTACGGCAACGCACTCCAGGTGGCTTCATTAGGAGGCCACAAACAGATTACAAAGCTGCTGCTCGACAAGGGCGCTGACATCAACGCGCAGGGTAAAGAGCACAGCAACGCACTCTATGCGGCGTTATTACAAGGCGATGAACAAACTGCAAAGCTGCTGCTCGATAAAGGCGTTAACGTCAACGCGCAGGGTGGAAAATACGGCAGCCCACTCCTGATGGCTTCATATGGAGGCTACGAACAGATTGTAAAGCTGCTGCTCGATAAGGGCGCCGACATCAACTCGTACGGAGTCTACGGCAGCGCACTCCAGGCGGCTTCATATGGAGGCCGCGATCAGCTTATAAAGCTGCTGCTTGACAAGGGTGCTGATGTCAACACGCAGGGTGGATACTACGGCAACGCACTCCAGGCGGCTTCATTGGGAGGCCACGAACAGATTGTAAAGCTGCTGCTCGATAAGGGCGCCAGCGTGGACTTTAAGGATGCGTCTAACCAGACACCGTTGCTTTAGGTGTCAGCAAATAGTCACGAAACAACAGTAAGGCTAATTAGTCGCACAAAATGACGTTCTTGACTTGTCGAGGGACGCACTTTTTGCCTAGACGCTGCTTTTATGGGCCGCTAAAAGGGGGGCACACGTCGATTGTGCAGCTTTTGCTTCTAAACGACGATATCGCCTTCAACTCTAAAGATAGTTTCGGTAGGACACCAAAAGATTGGCGACCGCGTTATGTTATAACAATCGATAACTATTCCCAATTCTCCCAATGGCCTTCGAAAGTATTGGAAGTTTCGTAGGTCAATAGCTAAATACGCTTTATTGCCCAACTGGCAATAACTGTCGTCACGGCTGAAGCGTTCCGCTTATGCACCTAAAGGGATGTTAAATCATATGGTCCTGAAAGTTTTGAGACAGTTCGCCCTGTCGGGCACCCCACGGAATGTCATGGCCACGCAGTAAACTGGGTGACATTGCTTTCAACTCCGCGTAACGACCTTATCTCGAGCGGATTAACCACGTTCCGGTAAGCGGTGAAAAAGCTCTACTCCCGCCCGCTGGTGTACGGGAAGAGGAATAATAGATACGAAACAACGCCGGGTGGGACGATATCAATCTCAGCGGAGGGAACCAGCCGGTTGTCGACGTCTTCGTCCTTGGTGCCGTCGTAGCTACTAAGTTAACCCAACAGCGGTCATTAGGTAGATTAACCATTACTTAAGTCACAACCTGTGCAATGGCGATATTATCGTACCTCTATGCGGTTTATGTGGCTCTGCCGCCGTGCGTGAATTCCTTCTGTATTATCAATTCTGAATTGCTAGAAAAGAGTGTCGTAGAATAGGGGTAACTGCTTAGTCATCCACGATGTAGGCACACCGCAACAATGTTATTCCTGGGCTCCCACACTATATATTGAGCTTTCTAACCACTGCTCGCTAGAGCCCTAATCACGTCTGACAATTAACGCTCTTCACACTCTATGCAACATTTCCTCGCGATCAGCCTAACTGTGACAGAAGGAGCAAAAAAATGTAGCTAGTAAAAGTCTCCAGTTGGCGCTCAGTGCCATTTGAAGATGAACGCCTTGATCGGTCCGGACCGTCCGGCACGGATTAGAGAACGAGATGCAAAGAGTTGCTATACAGAACAGAAGTTCACTGGCTTAGAACAGATTAAACATGAGATGAAGTTATAGGATATAAATCTTCTGCAGCCTTGAGAAAGGGGTAATTAGCATGTTATTACTTCAGAAGTAGACCGCGATGCGAGCTTAAAAGGGGACACTGCAGCATATTTCGAGAGAACACAGATCCGCGGTTCGTGCATATAGAGAGTGTCCATGAGGTTTGGTAATAAGGTCAGATGCACTTATTAGATTCCTACGTATGAGATGAGATATCGTAGCTAGATCATCCAGTACTGTCCCAGTTCAGGGGGACTACTCCCGGGGAGGCGGGAGAAGCCACTACTTTAGGCTCTTTTCTTTTAAAGGTAAAGGTAAACATGAGCCATGATGTATATGGAAGGATAGCATAGTATACCGTCAGAAACGCAAATGCTCCAGAAATTGTTGTCCGGCACAAGGAAAAGGATGTGACGTTGCTTACAGGGGTCAGCACATATGAGGGAGACACTGCTTTGCTTAACCCGTACCTGCCAAATATTCTCCGGCCAAAACTCTAATAGAGTTTGGTTGCTGGGGTACGAGCTGATGAGAGTTGTGCTATTGTTTGAGAGGTATGCATTCTCCTTTAACCCCTGGGATCTAGAATATCGCGCCAACCTCAGAAAAGCTCACGGATAGGGTTTGCACTAACCACCCACCCACGCTACCCACCAGTACCCACGGATGATATTTTCAATCATGAATAAGTAATAAAGGCCTGTAGACAATACGGGATTATTTTTATAATAATTATACCTAGGTAACCACAAGCGTTAAGCTTCTATGACGTATTAATTTACGCCGTGGGTAGTGAATGGGTACCCATTCGGTACCCATTGCAAACCCTACACGGAGAGACCAGGCTGGACCCGGCGCTGTTCCCCTGGTCCCCTCGACGCGTCTTCGATTACGTCAAAGCCAACCCACGGGCGGATCTCCCGTTCCGTGACGAAGTTTACGTGGTTTACGACACCATGCGCGTTCCTGTCGACGCCCAACTAGTACCAGTGGCGTTCCCGGCAGAGAGCTCACCATGCACCGCGTTCCCGTCGACAGGGGATAAGGGACCTCCCCGGGCTTCGATCCTCGGGCTTCGAGGAGGCCCCTCGCCACCAGCTTCGACAACGAACCGATCCCTCCGGCGATATCACTAAGCCCCATCTTTGGTCCGTTGCCGCCCGACAATTTTTGCCCGCCAGGCAAACCATCACGACCATCCAGTTTAATCCAACCACATCTGACCGAGTATTTGAACCGACAAGACCATCGAGGCTGCCCAGGATAAGCACCTCTTTCCGCCCCGCTCACTCACCCCTTTTTCAGTGATCCTCCGATAAGAACACCGCATGCTGCCCCGTGAAGCATTACTTGGTCTGTCAGGTTTTGAGACAGACCCGCCTACGAGACGGTTTATCGGCAAGAACACCGCGGTTGCCCAGGTTAACTCACTGCTTTTACTAACTCCTTTTTTCCTCCTCAACACTCGGCGCGGGCTGGTCGCTTGTCCCTTTTCCCTGTGAATTAGTTTCGGCATACCACCTCTTGCCATATACCCTTTAGATAGGCTCGTGGCCCTCCATCCTGATTTTGTGACAATGAGGATGCTTCTTGACTTCCTACACGACCTTGATCTCCTTTGGAAGTGTCGCAAGTCCCGCTCGTGAGTGGCATCTTGCTCGACTCTGAAGCGTTGAGGTGGCGAGTCATAAGTTTTGAAAGCTTTTCTCCTTCGAGAAACACCCCCGTTTCCTTTGTTTCACTGCTGTCTTAAGCTTGTCTGGGATTGCGGAGAAGAAATGGTCGGAACTCTCCTCCTCTGGTTTCTTAGAACTCGATTGGTAATTATCCATCTATGCACGGGACTTGTCTGCACGAAGTGGCCTCGTATGTATGAATAGGCGTGGCTTTGATCTGACATGGCTGGGAGGCATGGAGGCAGCTAGATTGTGGCGCAGCTTGAAATTGCTCGGGGCCTGGAACGGGCCAAGTCTGCGATGCGTTTGATAGGACGGACGGTAATGACGGCAAGAAGAGGCCAAAGCGGGAAATCCTACGTATGCAGATTGAATTACGATTCTTCTGCGTAGCTGCTGCTGCCTACGATGTGCCGGTGGACGTTGTCTTCATCTATTTCCGTGAGGCTGCGAGTTATCGTTGATTGGCCTAACTAAGCCGTACAACGCATCTGCTCCATAATTAAGAAACTTTAGCTCCTTCGGTGGGTCTCGAAAAGTGCGCATGATGGGATGTGCATACAGCTAGGAGGTTGGGAACTCTCACTAACGATGCGAACCTTCCAGTGATTTCTCAAGATAGATTCTGACGGTTGGGAACCGACTCCAGCCGTGCCTCCACCTGATTGATAGCCGCTGGGCTGGCTGGAAAACCCGTAGTTATGACGCTTCGCAGGAACGGCCGGCGGGACGATCGGATGCGCAATTTGACGGATGATAGCAACTCGTGACGATGAATTACGGCGGCTATGATATACTTTTCTCGCCTTAATCCACCGGAACCCTTCGAGAAAACATAGGCCGGCCTTGATTGGCCTCGACCGCACTGAGACGTGTTTGAAGGTTGTGTTGGGCCGCCAGACGGTCTGTGACGTTGCAGCGTGTCCACCAATGAATCGCCTCGCTATGGATCCGGCCCGACGATTAGCCCATAGGAACCCCGGTCACCGCCAGCGTATCAACGTCGCCACTTGTCACCGCTTTGCTCTGATGGGCTGTGCACGGCTTTGCACGCTGTCCAGAGAGGCCGGGGGACCCAGTACGGCCCAGATGTTTCGCCCTCGACGGCCATACTAAAACGCATAGTCCCTTGCCCACCGACTTTTCCTTCTCGCTCCTCCTATTCCTCCCATGTCGTCGTTTCGGCCAGCGATTTCTCCATGCGGGAGATATGTGGTGAAGCTCGGCCGCCGGCCGGGCAAGATCCCGACGTAGTCGGACTAGGTGTGCGTGCTTCTTCCCCTTCACCGCTTCGGCGGGAGGCTCCAGAATCGGCGGGGTGTGCGTGCTAGGTTCTTCTTGCTAACGCGGTTCCGCAGACCTTCATCGCCTACGCCGGTTCCGCCTGCGTAGCGATCGCGGCTTTGGTGATTCAGTATCTCCTGCTGCACATCTCGCCGGCCGAGGGTGGGCCATGCGAGAATCCAATCGACGTCCTCTTGCTGGGGACGCTCCGGGGCGCCGTTCGGTCCCTGGGTCTGAAGTTGCGTTGGTTGGACACGCCTCGGGAGGAGCGCAGATGGCAAACCGCATTTGATCACGTGAGTAAGGGTAGTTTTGAGTATTGGGACTCGTTGCTGATGAAATATGTAGTGCATCTTGTCCATGGGCGACGTCCAGCTTGCGATGGGGTTCGCAGTGCTCACATACGGCTATGTCACGGCATTCACGGAGGCCATGTCGGTATGGCACTGGTGGATCATTGTTGGACTAGCGTGGTTCTCCGTCGCAACGAATCTAACGACATCACTCTCTTTACGACCTTATTTTTCTAAGCACCCGAGCGAGCGACAGTGGAGGACACTCCTCCTCGCTTGTCTTATTGTGGCGCTCACTATTTCGATGATACCGATTATTCGGGTTAGGGGGATGCTCGCGAGCTATCCTGAGGATGTGCAGGATATTCTCTTGTCGAATGTGCTCTGTTACTTGCCTAGGAAGGGCCCGAGGACCGGCGTGCGCTTCGTGCCCGCTTCTATTCTCATGGCCATCGTGTGTGGCACTGTCCTCGTCTTGTGCGGAATATTATGGCTCTACGAGAGGCCCGGCAGCGTCATATTCAAATGGCGCGACCGCTACCGAGGCGAGATGCAGCGATCGTTCTTCGGTGACGTGATAACCTGCATTCGATGTGAGCAGCGGTACACGCTGCTCCTTGTCCGGCCTGTTCTGGCGCTCTGGCTGGTTCTACGCATCTACGCCGACTTGGTGAACTCGGTTGTCGGGGGGATGTTCTGCGTCATGGCTATGTTCGCCTGGGTCACTATGCGCTTCGTGGACACGAGGAATCTGGGTCCCGCCGAGACGATGGGTCGCTGGACGTTTGGCCAGATCGTTGTGCTTGTGCTCTTCGTGGCACCTTTCGCCTCACTGGCACCCTACTTTTGGGAGATTCGATGGACCGGTCTCTGGACCGGTATATTCCGACGTCCCCAGTGGCTAAATGGGAAGTCGAAACAGCCGGTAGATCAGGCCAACGAAAACGGCGACCCCGTGGCAACGCCCACCGTTGCTAATGGGCAGGCTGCGAATGGACCAGCTGTTGCAGAAGGAGGTGCGATAAGTGAGAGAATCGATTCAAGGGAGGATGAGACCGGTTTCATGAGCGCCTGTCAAACTGCCTCTGCTCATCTGCCGTCCTCCTGGTTTCTCACGGCGTTTCCTATTGCTGCCTTGACGAGCCTGCTACATCTCCTTCTCCTGATGGTTCTGCCTAATGTCCTTGG
Organism: Monosporascus sp. 5C6A; assembly: GCA_004155035.1. Lineage (NCBI taxonomy): Eukaryota > Fungi > Ascomycota > Sordariomycetes > Xylariales > Monosporascus > Monosporascus sp. 5C6A. The sequence continues at coordinate 38,173 of QJOB01000257.1, forward strand.
GCATCCTTCACCTGCGGACGTCTTTTGGAAGACCATCTTTTGGTACCTCGTCTACCAGCCGCTGCTTCTCTTCCTGTTTATCCTTGCCGGGATGATCGTGGAAGAGAGGGCCAGGCGAACGCAGACGCTGCGAACAGCGTACGGAACAATCGCCGCTATCACAGTGGGGCTGTCCACCGGAGCACTCGCCGACACCCTGTACGGACTGGGCGGGATTCCGATGTCGTACATAGGAATGGGGGCACTTGGTCTCGGCCTGCTTGTCTACATCCTGTACGGCTTCGTGGCCCGGCCCAGTCCTATGGCGAAAGGCAAGGGTCGCACGTATCTGAGGGAGGGAGACAACGAGGAAAACGCACCACTCCTCAGCCCCAGAAGGCTAGTGCCAGACTTCCGTGTGCGCAGGCCGAAGCTATGGCATGGCCCCTCGCGGAGACCCCAACACCTGAAGAGAAAGAGCTATGGTACGATTGACGATCTGGTCTCCCCGTTGGCCCGCGAGCGCCCCGCGGTAGCAGAACGCTCGCGTTCGGTACAGTAGCGATGCTACTTGATGATTTTGGTCCGGATATTGGAAGCCGGGAAACGAGTTCACGAACTTGCGTATATTCATGAGATGGAATGGGATGATGACGTCGGCTATGAGGAATAACGGAGCGATGGCAAGTGAAAATTTGTTAGAATGTTTTCTTTTTTGCATCTCAAAGGAGTTTGGTATGGCTGGATGATGCACGTTACGGTTGAATGATTCAATGTAGATATTTATAGGTAGATTACGCAGCATCAGAAGCTCTGGAATTTCAAGTCATTGCCGACTGCATCTGAGCTGTGCACACTATGCCTATTTACGAGATTGTGTGGTTCAGAGTTGCAACTGGACTGATAATGATCCAGGCTTTGGCGCCATATCCCATGAACAACGGACGGGCTACTTTCCCGAAATGAACCATAAGAGACTCTAAGTCACGAAGTATCTTCCTAGCAGGAATTCTATAAGTCCTGTATTCTGTGCCAAGACACCTGATAGGAATCGTGTTCGAACCCCAAAACATAGCGAGCACATGAACTATATGAATCATGGTCGTTTCCTAATTCCCCAATGGCAAGAAAAGAAGTGTTTTAGAATTATGACTACTATATTGGACCACATGGCCGCGTGCGCGCCTTGATGATTCATGGTAGGACTAACCGTCGTGTACCCCTTTTATACGGGGTTCGAGGCTGGCACTCATGTCAGACCCAGTTGAGGTCGATCATACAACTACGCCTTGGCTCCGTTTAATCAGCTACTCAAGGGGGGATAACTTTATATACCTAGTGTTTCCTTTTCTCTCGGCTACAGCTGTATCTACGTGTATTTAAGGAGGGCTCACCACCCTTACTTTCTGTAGAAGACCTTCTAGAGGTTATGCAACCTTCAATACACTTCTTCTTTAGTTATATGCTAACTCATCGTCATTAGTCTTGCGCATAAGAAGCAACGCAACTTTTCGGTTCCTAAGTTGAGCTCTGGCCTATAACATAAATCACTTCATCCCAGAGTGCAAGCAACGGGGTTGCAAACTACCATCTCCGAGAACTTGTCTAAGACTAAGTCCTGGAAAATAACCAATGAATTCGCCATGGCCGCTAACGCGTGAATTACGCGGGCGATATCGAAAAAGGGGACTTCTTGCGAGTTAACCAATTTCTATTCCATCACTATATAAACGCCCGGGGATTTGTTGCTCCTCGGATCTAATTGCAAAATCAGTTCTTACTACACCATTCTCCCGCATAGTCAAGATGTCTCCCCCGAAATACATATACTACACCGAAACTGCCACCTGGCCGCATGGAAGAATTAATAAGAAGGTTCTCCAGGCCTTCGCGGGGTGGCAGTATGATAGAATCCCCGACAGTAACCTGCAGCGGTGGCTCCATTCATTCACCAGCGAGAGCGACGCCTACTGGGAGGATCGCCTCCCCCTGAAGGAGAAGCACATTGAGGCAATAGCGCACAACTGGGAGCGGGCCATCCGGGACCGTACCATGAGGTTCATCTTCATCACGCGGGAAGATGCAGAGCCCGAGACTCCGGAGCTAAGAGGCGAAAACAAGATGCTAGGGTTCGCCGCCTGGATGGTCCGGGACTTCTCCAAGGACCCCGAGCTCGGAACCGACAGAGAAAGAGAGCTGTATCTCGACTTGGACTGGACCCCGGACGCCGAAACTACGCGGAACAGCGCCCTCGCCACCCCGACCTATTACAACTGGGAGCGTAATCGGAAGATACGGAGCCGGATACTGGAGTTCGCCCGAAAACATTTTGGGGACGATATATATCCTGTGTGGCGTAAGGAGCGGGAACCACCTTGATCTTAGTATGTCTTTTTAACCAACTCCTCCTAGAACTCCTTCTATACGGACTGGAAAATCGGGTGCCATGGGACGTACAAGAAGCCTCCTTGCGGCGCCTCCTCGAGGACAGCGCACTGCTGTGGAAGCACCCTCGGAGCAGAGTCTTCGCCCTAGTAGAAACTGAGGATTTGGAGCTTTTCCTCTCCGTCGGCTTTAGGCGTGGGGACATAGATGACTTTGTCGTGCTCGACCGAGAGAATGATTATGAGCACTTTAGTGCCCCGATGGCCTTTCTGATCTTGGAGCCTAAAGCGTACAGAAAAGGCAAAAATAGGTTCATACCTCTGTCAACGGAGCCCGAGGACGAAGCCGCATCGGCGGCCGGAAGCGAGGAGATGGAAGAAAGCGGGGACACCGACGAAAGCGCGGATACGGACGACCTGGTATGTTACCTACGACAGATGCCTACCACCCACTGCTGCCCACAAAATGGTGTCAAGTCACTCCCCTAGCCCATTCTTCTCAGTTAACGACAATACAGGACACGGCGAAGATAGTCTCGGCTGCAGAGGAGCTAGCTATCTCAACGGGCACAGAATCGCAATCTGAAGCTCGAGATCCTTCTAACTAATATCTGCAATTCAATAAGGCCTTCTACGATGCCAAGGACTACATCGAATGGCCACAGACGGGCGCTGGAGCAGAATGCCGCGACCTAGTGCTGAACAGAGGAAACCGGGGCAGGAGAGAGAGAAACGGCGACACGAAGGGCGACATCGAAAGTCGCGGTCTAGGGAGCGCAAACGTGCGCATCGTCATTGTTCGCGACATTGACAGAATTGGAGTTATCCACACCCGGCGGAGATACGAAGCAAGCATCGCGAAGAGACACCAAAGAGGCGCCGCAAGATACGTGGGAGGATGGCACTTATCTGGGTTGTGGGATGAAGTCGAGGCAACCGATGAAGAAAATAACATTCTTGTCGCTGAGGGACGCGAAGCTTACTAAATACCGCGTGGGTTGAGATTGACTGACTAGCGATGTAGCGAAGATGCGATGCGCTTTTTCCATAGAACAAATCTGTCCTATTCTGCGCGCATGTCTGACCACCGTCCAGCTAGTCACTTACAAATCAACAGTGGGCGGGGCGAGCCTCCAAGTATCCCGGTGTAAAGCACTGCGTTCGTTACGTAAAAATAAGAATCATGCTGCCATGGGTGTATCAAACTCGGCGGAGACTACGACGGTCACTGGGGTTCCGAGGCTAGCGGAATGGCATAAGGAAGCAGGATATAATATCAGCTCTAATATGGGCATTGTGGTTGGCGGAAACAAAGATCTGCCTGATATGTCTACCTAGCCATATCACGCCCAACAGTTATACCCCATATCCTTTCTCTCCAGCCGAGAGCCTAAAGAGCTCCCACAAATACCAGACGTCCAAGTCTATATGTTAATATCTCAGACGTCGACTTCGCAGGTCCAGGGCTGCTTTCAATACACTCTCCGAATTCTCAGTCGTCGGTCAGGTCAATGACATGCACTTCTCGACCGGAAGCGAGGCGGGAAAGCTTCGTCGGCCGCGGCGGCGCCTGGTCCTGAGTGAGGTCGTAGACTTCACTGATCTCTCGTTTCTTGACCGGCCGAGACTCTTCCTCCACTCTGCTCGACTTTATCATTTGCCTCATCTCCTCCAGTTCCTCCATCTCGGCCAGCTGCGCTGCCTCCCCAAAAAAGGTCATACGGAGGACGTAAGATCGCGGAACCGGGGGGCTGCGGGGGATGATCAACTCCTGCTTCAAGGACTCTGTCGGCTTGGTTAGCCAGTGTACACCGCATAGTAATGCTGGTAGGGCACCTGCCTTTAGACCTGTACTGAAACCGAAAGACGGCGATAGGTCCGTCATCCTCTTCGAGGTCCCGAAACGTCGCGCGGGGCCGGCTCTTAGCCTGTACAACTCTGCCCGGTGTATAGCTGGGTTAACGTTAACACGTATGCCTAGTGCGCAAATAGGAGTTCATTTTCGACCCACGAGACTCCATGAGAGATGGCCTTGCCCTTGAGGGACTTCTCGGCCAGCACGTAGCTGTGAGGCGTGGCGACCGAGGAAGCTCCCCGCTCACGGCTGTCTGAGTACGTAGATCGGTAGACCTCAACCTCGATCAAGCCCAGCTTCTTGGCGACACGTGAATCCTGGATTACACGCTCGTGTCCCGAATCATCGACTGATAAGAGGATAGGTAAGCAGCTGACCAACACTTTTAGGGATACCTTAGCCGTACCTGTGGAGACGGGAGAGAATTTGCAGTTATACTTGTATGTGCTCTTCGTCTCCGGGTCGTATTGTGAGAAGCCTGCAGCGCGAATGCAACGGCCGTACAACGCATCTGTTTTGAACAGGACTTTGCCACTCAACTTGAAACCATCGGCGAATGCTCGGAACCGAAGTACATGGTCCTGGTAACCTTCCCAGTTGTAATCGAGGCTAGCCGTGTACCGGATAGTGAATTCAGCGTCGTCAATGGACTCGATGTATTTGCTGGAGGTGGGACAAGGTCGCGCTTGCTCCGAAGCGTCGGGATCGTCATATTCGACGACATTACGGCCGTTAATCTGCACGGCGACCTCAATGCCGGGAACTTCGTCGAGAACGGCCATGGTGAATGGTTTTCCTCGAAAGGAAGAGAAGATATTGAAAAAACGAAGATCGCCGATGTAAAGGGGGTTGGGGAATTGACGGCGAAGTTAATTCAACAACGTTCGTTCTGGGTGGGCCATGGAATTTCAAGGTGAAATGGCCATCTTCGCCGATTTTAAACAATGAATGTTTGCTATGAATATCAGGCAGCCTTGAATGGAAATCTTATGTAGGCGCGACTTTTACCTGACTTCACCCAATTGAACTGAGGCAGCAACAATTTTTCAGGGACGCAAAACGGAAGGAGGGGCATCTGAACATTGGATGAAAACGATATGCTAGCATTTGCAGACAGAGGATGTGCCACAGCGGCTGGGGCATACACTTTTGCACAATGCCACGACACAGCGCCGTCAGAGTAGGCATCGCCCTGAAAAATGATCCTAACACAAAACAAGTGAGATTCAAAAGGCATATAGTTATTAGATAGCATGATAGGCTCCGCTAGTCATGCATCAACTGTAGATTTCGAAGCCAAGTTCATTATCATGGAAAAGGGGTATTCATCCTCCACCTCCAAATGCTTCGCCCTGCCTTGACCTCAAAGAATCCTCCACATTAGTTCTTAATTCATATATGTAAGGCGAGAAACCAAACGTCAGCCACCGCAAGCACGATCATCTATCCTCTAACGTCAACAACTCGGTAGCATGCGTAGTCCAAATCGCACGCTGGGCATCTAAGCGACCTCACGCTCAGTCTTGCCACGAGCCGCACGACCCTTCTCGGACCAAGGGAAGTGGAAGACGGGGATCGTGAAGAACGAGTTGGTATTGTCGGCAATACCGGCGAAGGCATTGTACCATGCCAGGAATGCAGCAAGGATACCGAAACCGCCACCGGCGTGCTGCAGCGACATACCCGCGCTGGCGTTGCCGTTGGACTTGGCAAGGTCGGCACATGCAAGCATGAGGAAGGCCAGGTCCAGGGTGAAGAACAAGAGGAAGAACATGACGGTCGACCGCAGCGTGCAGAGCAGCAGGATGGTGGTGAAGATGAACCAGCCGAACAGGAAAAAACCCAGTGCCGAGCCCTCTTCGGCAGAGTCGGTGTACGCATCCAAGGCGTTGAAACCGGGCGTCAGGAGGATGGCGTACGAGATCCAGAAGCCACCGTACGACGACAACGCCGTCGCACCAAACGTGTTGCCTACGGCCATTTCCCTGGAAAGCCAAGTTAGCCGAGAACAGATGCCAGATGGAATGCGCGCTGGCGCTCCCGGTGTGCCAAGACGTTACTACTTACCACATGCCGGCAAGAAGCTGGACCAGACCACCGTAACCGAATGCTAGAGCCAGGACAATGTTCGGTCGCGTGACGTCCCGCGTGTTGAGGTTGATCAAAGACAATACGAACGTGGTCAAGGCGAAACCGCATAGACCCAAGGGCGCCGGGTTGGCGAATTTCCGGTGCTCGGTGCCCTTCCACAGACCGGGCTGGAACTCACCACCGAAGGCCGGCAGTCGGGGTTCCGGTCCCGAGTGTTGGTGAAGGAGCGGGTTGTACCCATAACCGTAGTTGGGAGCGCCGGCGGCGGTATTCCCAGCGTTTGCGCCATTTGGGTTCGCGGCGCCGGTGGTGACGGAGGTCTCCTTCTCGAGGGCAGCGTTTGTGTGGTTGTCTGTGGTCGTCGCCATTTTGCCTGAAATGCTGCGGGCACTGTTTGCTGCTCTCTTGCTCTCGCTCTGTCTATTGTGGTCCTTGGAGATTGGTCCTGTAGGACCCCGGCGGCTTGGGAAAATGCGAGCTGGGAGAGAGGAGGGAAGGTCCCCAAAAAAAAAAGGTCGCTCGAGGAGAGGGCAGAGTTTATGTAGTACCTACCCCAGAGGGTTCAAGGGGTTCGCGGATAAATGGAGCGCCGAGGCGGAGCAAATATGGTTATATATGTGACCACCTACCACGCGATCCTAATGAGCATATCCACCTTTACCCCGGCAGGCCCCATATCGCCAGCACCAATTTGGAGGTATGACTACCAGCTACCTAGCTGCCCAGGGTGTGCACGCTCAGGGCGGTAAGCTTGCACGTATGTCACCCGAGATACGTACGACTTAATCAGTGCCAATGTGCCCTGTCATAGTTGTTTAGAGGAGACTGTATCAACGTTGGTGGCGGCATCCAGATCGACCATCCGTACGCCCATACAACAGGAACCAGCCTCGGCTGACGATGTGCATCTGGGCATTGCGGACATCATGCGATGACTGCCTCAAATCAGAGTAATCTTCGTCAACGGACATAAGGATATGTACTATAGGGACGCAAGTTGGAGATTCCGCGGAGCCGAGCATCTCGCTCTACGAATGAGAGGTCCTGCCGACCGACAGATGTGTACAGGGATAGAGAGGCCCAAGAGGACTTTCATTATACGTACATAAGGGCCGCAAGGGAGAATGGCGGGTTTACGAGCACAGAGCAACTGGAGAACCGGCTCTCACAGGTGGGGATGTGGAGCTTGGACGCTGGGGGAGTTGGGCTTGGTCATTCGATCTTCCCCAAACTCTGCTGGCGATGGGGCGCACATAACAGTTTCGACAGACAGAACTTTTCCCTTTTTGCTAGCCCCAACTTCATCTCAAAATCGCAAAATGATCCTGGAGGATGCGCATTCAGGGAGCCGTCCTGTTTCGATGGACGACGACGAGGTATTGATAATTTCCTTTTCCACAGCCGCTCCGTGTTAGTAGTACGACCCTAGGTCAGTGAGGTATGCTTGAATAAAGGCACCTTGATGTAATTGCAGTGTCACATTCGGTATGCACATTGACGGAATCCTAATACTACCAACTTTTCTACCATTGGTTGGTTGAATTACATTTATAATATTTTCTTACTAGGTAATCTGATAGTCGGACTACACCCTGGCGACGGATGCGGAAAGGAGGGGTTTAGGGTCAGGGGCATCGCTTCAAGCAGATGAAATGGTGAGTGCAATGCCGCTGGACTATCTGGTTCGGATAGACGGGACCGTACGCGATGGCACACCTTGCTCATTATTCGACAGTATCTTCCAGGCCTCATCTCAGAATTTTCGCATTTCCATTCCCACTTGCCTGGAGATTTTTTATTAGTGTACTTCGGCCGTGCATGCCCAAGCCGGCTAGATCTTAGCCGCGGATATTTGCCGGCGGCTCAGCCATGGAACCACGTTCCGTTTAAGCTAGATCAGGAGTGCACCAGTTAAACAGCACGTCGAAGGGAGAAGCATTTTTTCCTTTTTCATGAGGGTTGTGTGGGAACTCCAATCCCGGAGAAGTGGTACGATTCCCAACGATTGATTACTGTCGCGTTTCCTGTCTCTGTGCGGGGCCAATGCATACCTACTGTAGCTATGAGGAGCACAGCTTACAAGCGAATGGTAGGCGTCAGTCGACACAAGACCTTTATTTGGACTTGTCCAATTGCGTGCGCAAATTGGCCCGTGACGCTGGGCGCTTGGGGAAATGATCTCCATATATGAGATCCACTATAGCCTACGGTAGCAGCATCCTCATGCCGTAATTGTAATTCTTATGTCGTAATTCCAGGGCTCGTTCACAGAAGTGGGTGGCCGTTTCCACAATAGCTGAGTTCGTCAACATCCGAAATATATTGGCCACTTGAAATTCTCCGTTCGTTCTGCTCTAGATACTAAAATGCCCGTGTATGCTCCTCTGCAAAATGCATATATAACTTCGAGGCAGAGCTCAATCAAGGCTTGCCTTTCCCGCACTTGGCTGACGTGAGTTCAAGCTTCCTGGCTTACCCGCGCCACTCGGCGCCAAGCGGGGACTGCCGGATTGCCATATGGGGATGCCTTGGCTGACGTCCTGCTATTTGCTTGGCTGCTTGGCTCGGTAAGATTTTATTTATTTATATATTCATTTTTATTTTTTTAAGAAAAAAACACTTCGCGGCTAGGTCATTTTCACGTTTCTGGTGGTCGAGCTGCATCCCGTCTATTTCAATTCAGGGCCCTAACAAAGAATCTCTCGTGTGGTATGCGGGTACAAGGTAGAACCGCAGCATTAACAGGTTAATGGCACTCTCCACAGATGAAATATAAACTGGCCTACCGAGTGCCTGCGCGCGATGGTACCCAACGAAAGGCCCTTGCCTGGACCTCGGAGTTGCTGACAGCCTGCTGTTACTAAGGCCGATGCTGATCGAGATCAGCCCGATGCCAAGATAAGCAGAAGGGGGGTCGCATGCTGTAGAACGTCGGCGGATGGAGGATTCTAGGGCTCTTGTGATTGCCAGAGCAGTGCCAACCTGTATGACCATCACATGACTGACACCTATGGATGCGTCTCAAGAATTTGGTGCTTTGATCGGCCTGTTGGAACCTTGTGAAACGCAGTTCGTTGGCTCCGGTGGGCTTTCCGCATTCCCCAGATCGGCCTCCGGGCATGGATTTTCATCGCCAAGATGCCATCGTGGCAGTCAAAACCGGCGCGGGGAAGCTGAACGTCCGATCTTGGCGGCTGGGAACGGGCCAGCACCTTCGAGTCCAGGCCTCCGCAGCAGGTCTCGAAGGCGCCCGAGCCGGTCTTAACTAGCCTAGCAGTAAAGAGTCCCAAAGTTGCAGGATTTTGAGAATAACGGCGTTTGTTTACATACTGTAGCTTTGCTTCGTCGCTGGACTGAGGATCAACGCACTTAGTAGTATTACATTGAGGGGTCTACAAGGGTGGGAACCTCTCCGGAGCGCAGGAATGGTTCCATGCATCTGTCCCACATTTGAAACTCCAGTGGTCCGGGTCGCCCTTAATATACGTAGTAAAGTAGGTATAAGTGACACGTACCTTACCAGGTATTAAGCTTCGGTTTGGTCGCACCGGTGCATATTCATCAAGTTAGTTTCGCTCGAATGGGATTATGCGCGGTGGTAATGACATGGGGATCGTGTGCAGATCCTCTGCTCGGAATACTCGGAGAGCTCATTTTGGAAAACGCGAAGTTCTCGGCCCCGTGCCATGTGGCCGGTGCGGGGAGAGATCTAAGCCTCCACCATGATCTTAGCCCCTCTTCCCTTCACCCGGAGTGGAAATACGATGGGGGATCTTTGTCCAAGAACCGCGGCCCTTTTCTGGGAGCTGTTTGTTTAAAGCGCGCTCAAAAAGTTAAAAGGGAAAAAAAAAAAAAAAAAAAAAAAATTCAACAGCAGGGATTCACCAGTCGCTACCGACTCAACTGTTAACCTGGCGGTAATAAAACTTTAATTGGGAAAAGGAACTGTGCTGTACAAAAAAATATTAAGCGGAAGCCATACATAATACACCCTGGTACTGTGGCCCTATGGCCACCCAAAGGGTTGGGTAATGGCTGAGGTAAGCGAGGATACTCGGCCGCTATACAGCCAAATGATCCCTATCCACGTTCAAGGCGAGGATCCCCTTTTGGGCTACCCAATTCCCTGATTTGAACAACCTCATCAGTGCTACGACACAAGGCCACCTAAGAAACGCCCAAGGCAGTAATAAAGGGTAGAATAGACAAGCTATGTAAAATAACAGATTGCTTGAACTGGAAGTGTCGGGAAAAGGTTGGGATCTAGAGTGCACTACGAAAGGGAGTTCATACTCCCACGGAACTGATCTCATTTGCATTTGGGCGTAATGCGTCGTACATGTTACTTTCACCCAAGAGTGTTTTGATGGAGCAGTTTCAGCAACTCTTACATGTGTGTATCTGCGCTTGCTGTAGGAACACTATGGTGGGAGCTGGTTAAACGAGGGCAACAACTCCCAGACAATTTCTGTATCCTTTGAAGAAGGGCTTTTGACCATCCGTTGCATCACACCAGAGTTCTCTGAAAGCTACGCTCGCAAACTCGCCTAGGACGATTATATATAATCCAGAGACAGTCAACCAATAGCACAGTACCATCGCGTGCCCCAGTCGTGGCCAAGGTACGCGAACCAGCAAACTACCCGTAGCGTGACTGCCAAATCACCTAGTTGTGTTTCCTAATCAAGCAAAAAGTTCATCTCCACCCCGTTCCGCCGCATGGCGGGGCCATCATGTGTCACCACAGATTTGACGTCCAGAAAGACTCCTCGAACCATCAGATGCCCACCCAATACTGCACCTGTCGGATCGCCCGTTGCTAACGGAGTTTTGGTGGCAATAACTCTCCTGCCACTCACGAGCGTGTACTCATCATGCAGCGGATTGTTTCTTGTGATGCCGCCGGCAACTGCCACCCACGACCATGACGGTGCAACAAATTTGGTGAGCCGGGGTACTGGGTTCTGGCGCGAGGCTGACGAACAAAGGCTTAAAAGCAAGGTCTCATCCTCCCAGCAAGATACTGTACTCGAAGAGACCCTGCACAACGCGGGCGACCCCTGATAGCGCTGGCAGCCTGTCGGTGATGGCCGTGAGCTTCTGCCTCCCGTAGTCGTGAATGAGGAACTGCCAGAGACCATTGGCACTGTAGGGCTAGAACTGCATGTTGAATGGCGTCAGGGGAACTGATTTTATCGTAGGCTGCTGCAACCAAGTGGATCTCGGTGGCGGAATCCGCACTCGCAATGGTAACCTTCCCCACACTGGAAGACCATTTCGTCGCCGCAAAAGCCAAGCACGCGCGGGGACAGGAACTCCTCCTGGAAACACCTGCCACGGCTCAGAGTGGGTTGGCTATGGTTTTGTCTTTCGCATCCCAACAGTGCGAAACCAACCAGGTACCGTCGAGCACGCGGCGAGCGTATACGGTCAAGGGCGGGGACATCCGGGTCTTTCTAGATGCGGATCTAAAGGCGTCTGAGATGTAAGCCGGAGCTTCGGAAATAAAGGGTTCGGTGAAGGGCGCTGCAGTTCTCAGGAAGCCTTCAGTGACACCTGAGCTGTTGGCTTCCGTAATTGTGACGACAGAGTTGCCGTAGATATTTGCCATCTGAGCCGACTGCTCTTCCCAGTCCTTGTGGCCGATTTCATTTTGGATAGTGCACAGTGCGTCCAGAGGTACGGGATGTTCAGAGCGGAAGCCACGAAAACTGCATCTTTGCATGTCTGAGGCAGAGTTTCCAAAGGTATATCTACCAGGAATCGCTCGATAGTTCCCCTTGTCGGCAAGCAGGAGTTTTGAGTTCCCAAGCAATAACTCAGGCAAGTGTAAACACCCGTCATGTGCGGCCCTTCAAGCAGTCGTAACTTGTTCTTGTTCGAGAAATCCCGAAGATCAAGGACTTTGTGTGGTAAGCGAGGTAGCTCTCCAGACATATGCTGGGGATCTGGAGGTGCCTCTCGGGCGGAGTTATCCTCGATGGTCATCTTTCTGTCAGTCCCCTGCTTGTACCCTAAAAAGAGTTCCAGAGGCTCTTCGCATCTATGGCTCGTCCGACACTCAAGATGGCCATCACGCAGAAGTAGCTGGGCAACCCGCCCACCGTGACCATGAACCCCGACGGAAGCGACCTTTTTACAGTCTTCAACGCGCTCTCCATTGGCGAAATCGACCACTCGTTGGTGTCTAAAGACCTTGCTGGCGCATTCCAGCCGGCGTGGAGTCCCGACGGCCAATGGATCGCTTTCGGTTTGGGCCAGTGGTTCCAGGCTCGCGCAACCGGCCACGCCAAGATCTACCGCGCCAAAGTGATGGATCTGTCTATCAGAACCTGACTGACGGCACTGTGCACTCGGGTTTCCCCGGCTACAGTGCTGATGGCAGATACATCGTTTTCCGTGAGTGGGGGGGGCATTACGGCCTGAAGCTCATCGATCTCAGAACACCACTCGATACCTGACCAATGCCACTGACAACCTTCCCGGATGGAGCCCGGACGGTAAGAGAATCGTGTTCACTCACAAGATGAACGCCACGAACTTTGATGTCTGCACCATTAGGCCAGACGGCACCGATCTGCAGGTCTTGACTTCCAGCGGCGCTAATGACACGCACGCTGTGTGGACTGGTGATGGTGATATTGCATACTTGAGCGGCATGTACGGCTTCCGCCACGAGTGTGCGCTCATTGATAATACCTTCCAGCCATACGGCCAGATCATCGTCATGAATGCAGATGGCAGCAACAAGATGATGCTCATAAATTCCATGTGGGAGGACTCAATGCCTCTTTATGTGCCGAACGAGTTCCTCATCTGCTGGGTAGCAACTCCCAAGGAGGAGGAATGTGATTCATGAGAACCGTCTGAGATACACAGTGTGGGGTTTCATAATGTACACATTCTTCTTTGATCATCAGCACATATGCAGGAATAAATTCGCAAGGATTTGTCAGACCCTGAGTGCCGAAAAATGTGAGGCCTCACATTATGGCGGGACACTACCTGATCTTAAATCTCACAGGATTCAAACTCGCAGAGAGCCTTTTCTGCCGGCACTCTCTTTCAGTGTCGAAGTGAAGAGAATCTGTCAAGAGGCTCGAGTGTGAAGTTCAAAGTAGGTTTAATTGCGGCTTAAGCTTGGCAGCTGAGGAAGTCACGATGTGCCAGTATGCAATCCCGCCCCGGAGCCCGATTTGGAACAATCTTGAGGGGTCGGCAATTCGGTACCGTCATCTTGGTTCTGCGCCGCTCAGCGAGCTGGATTTTAGGAATTTGAGAGAGGAGAGGCTACCCTGGCGGGATTTGTATGTGAAAACGTATAGGGTAGGCTCAATTAAGAAGACAAATCTCAAGGTGTGTTGTATTCATGCTATATTAAGGTATGGACTTCCTGCAACAGCTAGGCAATGCAGACCGCATTATTAAGTAAATCATTTTCTTATTGATTCATTATTAATCAACGTATAGAAAGCTGCGTAAGCGCATGTGTAGCTCTTTGTCACCTCGAATAGCTTCGGATTCTTAGATGGACCCGCCCCGGCTTGGCGCTAAATTGCCCCCCAATTGCCCCTGTAAATTGCTGACGTGAACACTAAGGCTTAACTAATGCACAACGCCACACGATCGCGAGAGCCTGGGGTGTTGCGAGCGGCTTGGAGCAAGAGAGCGCGAGACTGTCACTATGTCACTCATCATTAGAGATGATTTGGATATTTAAATAGAGCGTTATGGCGGCTTCAGACCAATCTGCCCTGGACATAACAGAATACTCAGACTGTCCCCTGAACTGAAGAGTCATCCTGCGATCTTAAGAATTACTAGAACGACTTCACAATCAAAACACAAACTTCTTCCACACTAAAGTCCACCATGAAGGCAGCAGTAGTAACAGAGTTCGGCCAACCGCCCAAATACACCACCGTCCCTGACCTCCCGCCCGCAGCCCCAGAAACCCTTAATCTCCGCGTTCTAGCAGTCGGCATCCCGAACCTCGTGCGCGTCCGGGCAGCTGGCCGCCACTTTCTCAAGACTACCTTACCACACGTCCCGGGCATCGACGGAATCGGGCTGGACGAAGCAACCGGGAAGAAGTACTACTTCACCACACTGGCGCTTGGCGTGGGAACCCTGGCGGACGTGGTAAACGTACCTAAAAATGATGTGGTTGACTTCCCGGACGATGCGGATCCGGCTACTGTCGCGGCCCTGGTGAATCCAGCGCAGAGCTCGTGGATGGCGCTGCGCAGGAGGACGGAAAACCTGCCGAAGGACTGGAGCGTCGTCATCCTCGGTGTCACCAGTGCTAGCGGGCGCATCGCGGTCGCCACGGCTCGTGCTTTAGGCGCGGGCAAAGTTATCGGCGTGGCACGGAACGAGGGCGCGATGTCTTCCATCGAGGGGTTGGACGAGCGTGTCGTGCTCAAAGACGACATAAACCAGACGGACTTTTCGAAGTTGGGGCAGGTGGACGTTGTACTTGACTATATCTGGGGCAAGGCTGCGATAGCACTGCTGAATGCGCTGCAGCCGACGCGGGAGGTGCAGTTTGTGCAGATCGGGGTTTTGTCTGGCCAGGACGACATGGCGGTGCCGGCAAGCTTGCTAAGGAAGAAGATGATAACGTTGAGGGGTGCTGGGCCGGGTGCTTGGACAGGAGTGGTGCAGGAGACGGGGGAGTTGTTGAAGGCTATGAAGGGAATAAAGTCGGACGATGTGTATGTTGCGAAGATGAGTGACGTGGAAAGGGTTTGGGACTCGCCAGAAGTTAAGGGGAAAAGGCTTGTGTTTGTGCCTTGAGAGGAGTTGCAGGCAGGATATTGGACGGATTAATTTGGGACTGATAAACTCGGTTGAAATCCATCTGCATATAGATAATATCAAACCTCACGCCCGATATTGCATGGATGTCGCCGTTTGGCTACAGTTTGGGGCTCATCCAGTAGCCATTGCCATTATAATCTAGCGATGGACGCGAGATTCTAGTCGGCAGCATCCTCCGCTACCTTGAAAGGGAGCTCCGCACTTCCCTGTGGTTGACTTAAGAAAGGGACTATGGCCAGTCCTGACCCTCTCTTCCTTCACACTAGGAATTACGGTTACAATTGCTCCTGTAGCGGGACGGGCATCTCATTGTCCAGCTCACAGATCATGTATATGTTGGGGATGACAATATCCCACGCCAAAGACGGGACCGGTGTTTATAGGGGTCATTCGAATGCAGCACTAGCGTAGCGTAAATTTTTGAGCTTAGTTTCGAACAGGTCGTTGTAAAGGTGTATTTGATCTTTCCATTGATGTGGGATATAATAGTGCCCCGCCATAGTGTGGCCTCACATTTTTCGGCACTTTAGATGTGACAATTGACCGTGCATAGACGTTGTCGCAGTAAGGGCCCCCCCTATCTAGACCTTCAGGGCTCATTCGGGATAACGTTGATCCGTTCCGGAGCCCTAGAGCCCTATATCAGTGGATCACCCATACCAAGTGGGATCACCGCTTCTTAGACTCCTAGATATCGTCAATACACCTCTAGAGCTGTGCAGCTGCTCCCTAGTAAGTGTGACAGACGTATCTAAATGAACACCAGCCTGCAAGAATAATGGAAATATGGAAACCTGTCCTTTTCCCTGGCTCGCCCGGGTTAAGCCAATCCGACCGAACGCCTCCAAATAACTGGAACAAGAGTATGTCTTTCTTGAGTTTTGCGAATTCAGCCATAAAAATCATGGAGCGGAAGGCCCCTTTCATCCCAGCGGCGGCACGTTCAGTGGTTCTGACCCTCAGTTGAAATGCAAGCGGGTATGCCACCGTACGAGTGCCCGACGATGACTACGTCCTTTCCCTCCTTTCCCTCCCCAGTATTGGCAAGTACAGAAATGAGACACTCATAGCCTAGCGCCGCAAGTTTTTCTACCAGCGGATCCTAGTGGAAGGACAAATGCCACGAGCCGTGGGCCACGACAAAAACAATTTCTTTGGACCACATGGCAACTTATGAAGTTTAGGAAGGAGCATCTGTCCGTAGGGGTCTTGCCTGTGGGTCTAGGTACTGGAGGTACTTATCCTCTTTGAACGATCCCCACAGCAACGTCCTGCAAACCCCATGAATTGGATCTAATGAACAGGACTGGAGTACATCTACAGCGCTCTGGCACATGTGGATGGGATAATGAGTCCGGAGTCAGCGTAGTATTGGCTGATTGCAATAGCTCGTGTCAAGGGAAAATGGGGTTGTTCCAGAGTAAGGGCGGAAAGCATGCTGTCCGCAAGTGAAAGGTCAAGACATGAGGGATGGACGTCATGACCAAAATTTTGTGACGCTCAGTATTTTAACGACATGATGCATACAGTCACGCGGTACCCAGGCTCCTGCATCCACCTGAGCCTCACCCGTTGCATGCAACTACCGGTATTAACAGCGTAGGCGCATATGGTATGGAACTTGCCCAGCAGAAGCTTATGGATCAAGATGTCAGGAAGCGGCCAAATGAAGGTGCGTATAGCGGTTCGCACGCAAATTTGCGAGATCAAGTGTCTGGATATCGTCTCTCAGGTGGGTTTCGTTCTGGCTTAGCCATGTCAATCACTATCAGACTGCCTCAATAAATATCAGCTTACCTAAGGAGACACCTTCGTCGGCAATGGGCATAGCCTTAAACATGCAGGTGCCAGTAGAATGAACGAAGCTGATATAGGAAAGTACCTACAGCAACAGGACAGATGGTCGGGGACATTGGGAACGCCATCCGCATCACAAGTCGCCGACAACGGCAACAGTGCATCGTTCCCACAGCGTCATTCGAAAAGTTATGTCTGTCATATACAGCCAGAGGACCTGTATCCGCTTGGTACCGGTCACCCCTTTAGCAACAATCTTTCTCCCTTAGCTCTACAGTCTGTATTTCGTACTTCTTATCCGATGACTTGAAGTCGATGAAGTCGGGTCCCAGTCGCGAACAGACCGGTTGTTTTATATCATCTTATTCGTGATCTCTATCATGCGGTCGCCAGGCGGCAAGTGTATATCGCGAAGCCTACTTTGTCATCTTTTCTTCGTCGCAGTCTCTCATAGAGTTTTCGCAGACTATGGGTCGGATATCAGACTTGTTGCCGAACTCTGTCGTCTTGCCAAGTAGCTCCCTATGCTAGACTATCAGGAAGATGACAACCGCAGAGCAGAGGGCGAGCCAGAGACAACTAGAGCGATAATAACCCGGGAGGGGTATCTGTGCGCCTTTACTCTCGAGGACGGTTTCATATGTGAAGGCGACGCCATCCCTATCCGTATCAACCTCCGGCAGCTCGGTAGCATTGACGCGCATGCACAACAACTCCGGACCACCCACCGTCTGCCCCTCGACACCCGCAGGCAGCTCGACGCTCATCATCATCATATGCACCCGATTAGCCACAAAGTTGTACAACCGGCTATCGCCCCCGTCCAGAGGTCCGCTCACGTTGCTGTAGAAAGCCTGGCCGCTGAGCCACTGAGGGCCGCCGTCGCGGTCATCGGAGGCGTTGCTGCCGAGTTGCCAATCCATGAAGCTCTGGCCGAAGTGAAGGGAGGCACCGAGTGAGTCTCGACATTCGGGTACGCTTGACCACGGCGTGCGCGTAGGGAACATGCAGTTTGTGCCGCGGGGTCTCGGGACCTGTGCCAATAAAGCAGCGACGCACTCGCGTCCCAGGATTGGTTCGCAGCTGGTGCTGTCGCCGTTATCCTCGGCGTAGCCGTTGGTCGCGGCGACTGGCAGGTCCACTGCATCCGGGAGCGTGATGAGGCAAAGTGGTCCGCTCGCGCCGTCTAGGGCGGTGGAGATATTGCCGTTGGCTGGCCACGAGAAGTCGTATGTTACGCTCGTGACATGGGGATCAGCAATCGCATTCCCGTCGCCGTCTGCGTCAGGAGCTTCGATACTACTGATGTTGATGCCTAAGGAGCAATCAAGAGCGTGTCAATGATGGGGTTCCTAAAGGTAGCTTTCGTATGCCGCCAGGCAAACAGGGGTGACACCTACGCCACGTCCATTCTGCACCCCGAAGCACCGAGTCCTCAGCTAGGAATCCCCAGTACCGCTCGAATGGCCTCAGGGGAACGGAGCGTGTCAGGGTGGGATCTCGGTTAGCTCTTTGTATCACTTCTCGAGCTGATGGGTCGATATCGTCGGACAGTGATGGCCCCCAGTGGAATGTAGGGCCGTAAAAAGCCGCATGGACACCGACTCCTATAAATGTGAGAAGTAGTGATGGTTTGGCCATTGAGCTGTTGTCTGATAGTCCGCTGCCAACAGTCTGAGGGAGCGGATTTTTATTGCTGCATAGGGAGATTCGGTCGTATCGTTGCTTGGATAAAAAAGACGGAAAGTTGTGGTTCAGATGATTTAAATGAGGAGCAATTAACAGTATATATAAACAATGCTTCTGGATCTCTACGATTTCGCGAAGAGGCAGGCTTCCAACAGGATTACCACTTATCCTCACCATACGAGATGATACATGCCAAGGTTATCATCCTCAAATTGACAGGATAATCGGCGGAGCATACGATTGAGCGAATCTTTCAAACACGTATGGCAGCATTTATTACGTTGCCGCTGATCGTTATGCAGTTGGTTAGTTGTAAAATGCGGCTCAGCTAGATTACCCATAATTTGTCGAATCAGATGTCCTCACAACTGGCTTGGCGGATCGTCGACGTAGTCAGCCTGCATTCCTTCTGGCCAGGCCCCAATGTTCCCTCAATCCAATATTGTAGTAGTTACGGAATCAGCTAAGTGCTAGAACTGCAACAGGTTACAGCGCCAGTCTCTTGAGATCATGGAAATATCTGAGTCTTAACACGGCGTCACTGTCAATGTAAAAGAGCCTTGCTGGCAGTAACTGCACCGGAGCTGTCTAAATTTAGGCCCCACATCTCCCATATCTGTATTAAGCACACTAGCTATTCACCCTACCGGTACGATGACTAATTTGATAGCGTGAAAGTGTAAATAGACATTGTTATTTCCTACATATGCGCATGTCATTCTATGTAGGTGACACACACGGCTTACATAAAGATGCCAAATTCACTATCCCTATATGATACAGAGACGACTGCAGCATTATCGAGTCCCATAGTTCGACCTAAAGCAAAGTCACCTATTTGCCGTATGTATACAATCCATGTGCAAAAGTCTCGGTTTAGTCTCCATACCCCATATTGTCCACCACCACCTTCACATCTTTACTTGTACATTTTTCTACCAATTCTTAATAGAATTGCTCAAGAATTTAATCACTTATAATAAATGCATTACGAACAAATTAAGGGATTTTAATATTTCGTATACCAGCTTTAAACTGTAAATACGGTTCCGATCCGTTTAGGTATATTATTTATTAAGTTATTTAATACAACTTTAATAAATTCATTTTATATAATAATTGCAGTAATATTAAATAAATCTAATATATTTTGCGTTTTGCTAAGTAGTGTAAATTTCGAGTTTTTCCGTTAGATATATTTTTAATAGGTTTTATATATTTTTAATAAGGTTTAAATCGGATAAATATAAAACCTATTTTAGTATTTTTATAACATTCATTTAGAGCTATTTCTTAACGATTCGGGCGGTATAAACAAAGGCATTATGTTATATGAAAATGGAATCGTTATCGAGGTATTTAGGAAGGTATTGGTCGAGATGATTATTATTAAAAAATAAGAGTTATATATAAAATAATAAATATATATAAGCTAAGATAAGATAATTTCCGATTAATTGTAAAGAAGATTTTAAAAGCAAATATATTAGATTATTCTTATCTAGCCTTTCTTACCAGTTTCTAGATAGTTATTTATATTAATAAGTAAATCTACGTTTAGTCGGCTACTTACTGCAGCCTTATAAAAGCTATATTTTTACAATTATTTTCCTTTTTTGCCCTGTTATTTCTTAATAGCAGTATTAATATTTAATATCGCCCGGTGGCAAATTTTGTTATAAGAGTTAGCCGAATACTTTTTATATAAGTATAACGTCCTATATAAGTAAGTCGGTTATATAAGTAAGTCGGTTACTTTTTGGCATCTCGCAACAATCAATCCAAATAACTTAACCATAATGCAATAAATCTATTTCAATTCATGCTATTCTTTGTCGATAACCGTATTTACAGCTTTAAACCAAATACACGCATTATATTAAGGTTTGTTGCGGATGCATATTGTTATTCCTTCCTTTTAAACGCCTTGCGACCGATTACCTTTTAACGCATTTAAGTTAATATTACGCCCATTTCGAAAGTACTGAAACCGACCGACAAGAAAACGATTATCGACCGAATTCCCAACCCATATACGCGAGCGCTTTTTGTCCGGCTTTAATACGTGGAAGATATTCGCAAAATACGTTGTATTGGAAGGTAAGGCTTTGGTGTAGGGCGCGTTGCAAGGCTGTGGGGCAAGGCTGTAAGGCTTGTTATGGGGCACATTCTAGGGCGCGTCGTAGGGCGCGTTGTAGGGCGTGTCGGAAAGCGTCGCGGTATTGCAGGATTTATTGGAGCAACAATTCGATCTTACGCATTTAAAATTAATAAAACAAACGTTTTTAATAAAGAATAACATTTATTACAAAGGATAAACAAAAGTTCAAACCGACAAAAAAGGTAATAGCAAAAAAAATGCTATAGATAACTGTTGGAAGAAATTAGTTGCAAGATAGTTAATAAGATAAAACAGCAATATACGTCCGCAACAAACGTCCGCAACAAACTTTAATATAATGCGTGCATTTGGTTTAAAGCTGTAAATACGGTTAGCAACAAAGAATACCATGAATTAGAATGGATTTATTGCGTTGTAGTTAAGTTATTTGGATTAGGTGTTGCGAAATGCCAAAAAGTAACCGACTTACTTATATAACCGACTTACTTGTGTGGTACGTTATAGGTTATATTATATTATCAATAGTTGCTGTAATAATTAATACGAGTTTAATTGAATAATTAATCGTTTTCTTTTTATTTTCTTGTTACAATCCGTTTTTAGCCTTATTTGTTCCACCTTCTTTTCTATTTTTTCGCTCTTTTATTTCATCTTTTTATACGTACGCGTTTTGTTTAATTCTTTTCCAGCTTTTATTTCGTATTGTTTGCTTTATTTGTTTTATATAAAATTTTCGGTACACTTTTATTTACCATGTTTTCTGTTTGTAAAAATATCTATAAACGTTAATATTTAAATAAAGTTAATAAATAATATTTTTTAATATTACCTACTCGACACTGACGGCAAGCCAGATTTTAATCGTATTATAAAATGTAATAAGCTGTATTATATTTACGTAATATAGCGTTATTTTAATTATTAGCATAAAATCTTCGTACGGTAAATGCTTATTTTTAATATTATTAATATTGCCGTTTGATGTCGATTTAACTTCCGTTTATTTAAAAATATTACCTAAAGGACTTTTTAATTCCGTATTAATAACTAATGATTAATCGATATATTCGAAGCAATTCGTAGTGCGAATAATTAATATAATCGCAATAAGGTATTTGTATTTAATTGCTACTTCAATATTTTTTCTAATATCAAATTTATCTTTAAGATCGTTATTATTAAAATATATCGTTTCTTTTCTATTACCGGAAAAGAATTTCCGATTATTTCTTATAATTACGGAAGCGTAATTTAACGTCGTTTTGTAAAATTAAAAGCTTCAATTACTTTTGTAAATATTTTATTCGTTTTCTTTTTTTATAACTAAATTTCGTTTAAGCCTAATTTTAAGGTATTTTTTATAAGCAAGGAAAATTTCCAAAACTATTATACCGTTACGTTTCATGTTTATGAATATGTTCCGCCTGTTTTTTTTATTACATTTTGATAAAACTTCGTTATTTGTGAAGAATTATAATTAAAATAAGCTTTTGTTTATTGAAGCCGTGATTAAGATTAAATGTATCAAACGCTTTAAGGTCCGGATTTTATTTCCGTTTAGTAACCGATTATATATTAGCCCTTTGGGCCTTATTTCCCGCAAGGAACGAAATATTTACGAATTCTTTCCGGATTTTATATTTAGTAAAATTAACAAACCTACTTGTACTTTACCATTATACATTTTCCGCTTGCTTTCTGATAACTTTATAGTAATTCTTTCAATACGTTTATTAAGTAATAATTAACCTCAAGGTTAATAAGTAAGTGTAAAATCATATTTTTAAAATAAAATTCGGTTTTATATATGTGGTTTATTTATTTTCGTTTGCTTTTTGTTATGTTTAAAAGAAAATTATAGTTTGGTCTCATATTTTTTGGTTTAATATAAAATTCGATAATTAAATACAGGCTTATATTTAAAGTAATAGTTCGAACCTTTCCATATTACCGTTTTGTTTCCGGTTATGTTCCGGTTTATTATATATATTTAATAATATTTAGTTAATTGGTTTTCGACCGATATACGACAAGGTAACTGCTTATCAACAATCTTAAAGTAGGTATAGAATTTAAGGATAATCTTAATGTTTTAATTGTATTAAAGCTATTTTTATAGCTTTACAATTATTATATAACCCATTTCCGACGGTATTATTACGATTTTACGATTTTTATATTATTCCATTTTTAGTGTACGTACTTTATTTCTTTTTTGTAACGTTGTAATATTTTAAATGCGTGTTTGAAATTCTTTCGAGGTTTTTACATATTATATTTAGCGGGCTATCTTTTTTATTTTATTAAGTATTTAAGTTTTTTTCGATTATTTCGATAGCGGATAATATTCTTTATTACTTATTTTTCTTATTTTTATATTAAGTTTAGTAACGCCTGTAAGGCGTTATTTGGTTTTCGATTTTGTTACGGTTTTAATGAAAATAGGGAGAATATATTATACATCTATTACTACTTAAGAAGAACTATTATTTTATACCCCTTGGAATTTATTTGTTTTTGATTGTAATCTGGATATAGGTAAGTGTAAGTCTTTTATTTTGAAAATAAAGTTCTTAATCGATAGAATTATTTATTACCGTGGTTGAAAATTTATGGGCATTTAGTATTAATTGCAACACCTTTTTTAGATTGCTGTTATTTCTTCAAACCGTTTTTTTACTTTTTACACCTTTTTATTCAGTCTTTAACATAGGTATTTTATTATCTTCAAGTAATCTTCGTATAATACCTTAACGGAGAACGGCCGGTAAATACTTTTCACACGTTATTATATACTAATTTTCTATTTTGCAATAGTTTGTTTAATTATTTTATTGCTTATTAACATAATTACGGCAGTAATATGTCATAATCTAATAAGTACGTTCCGTTTGCCTACCGGTTTACGGATAATAAGCGGTGAATATCAGTCGTTTTATTTTATATCATTTTATATCATTTTATATTATATTATATTATATTATATTATATTATATTATATTTTATTTTATTTTACTTCATTTTAAATTTTTATCTTCGCACAATTCCGCTTAAAAACTTTTATTAACAATTTATTATTGCAGTTAACACTTCCGGCCGGCGTGCCGAGTTTGTATTTTATTTTCTATAAAACAATCCGGTTAATTTAGTTGAAATTAAGATTTTAACCGTAGGAAGAAATAAGCTGAATTTCGTAAAGCGGTTAACGATTATTAAAATTACGTCGTATATTAACGCGTTTAAGCTTGAATTTTTAGGAAACCTTATAATAAAATTTAACAAAACTTCCTAAATACATTGCTTAAATAATATTCGGAACTGTAATTACCTATATAACTTAAAACGAGGTTTTATCCTATTTTAATACTTAAGATATTGCTTAGTATATTTTCGGATATTGTTAGTTATATTTTCTTAATACAACTTTTTAATTATCAGTTTTAACCTAGAAATATATTTTGTCTATTTTATTTTAAACTGTCGGCAGTTGAGGTGATTTGTTGGAAGAAGCGGTGAAAGGAGTTAAAGGGCTTTGATGTGGCCTTAGAATTATAAAACAAAAGAGTTGAAGCCTATATGTAGCTGCTCCCTCTTACCTTTAGTTTTAGGACAGAAAAGTAAGCAACCTTCTCCTTTTAGTTTCCAGAATTGTAACGTATTTGCCGATATGGTAGCATCTTCTGGTTACGTTTTTGGGCATTCCTGATAGTAAAAAATTGACATCCCGATCCACCGATTTTGTGTTACATTCGAGGTACCGCTGCGCTTCGGTACGGAAAGCTTGGAAAGAGGAGGCAGGCTCGGCGACAGGCTCGGCGATAGACTCGTCGACAGGCTCGTTAACAGGCTCAGCACAGGCTTATCAGCAGGGTCGTCGACAGGCTCGGCAACAGGGTCGGCGGCAGGTCCGACGGCAGGAACCGCAGGCTTAATGTGAAAGCGCTTTGAAGTACGAAAATTGCAAAGGCTCGATTTTAGAAAAGATTTTAAAGTTTTTTTAATTATTAAAAAAATGCCTATATACCGCAATAACCGTTATCGATTCGAAATAAAACGTTCGTTAACGCGGTAATATCCGAAAGGGTCCGGTAAAAAAATATCGAAAAATACTAATATATTATTTAGAGAAAACGTAAAGATTTAATAAAAACCTGCTATAAATTCGGTAATAACGAAAAAGTTTATTATTTAATAATAATGTTAGTAAAAGATTTAAAATGTTAAAAAAAATCGGAGCGTTAAAATTTTATAACAGAAAATCGACGAAGTTATTACGAAATTACATAACGAAGAATTCGGAAACGTATTTTATTTTCCCCTTTTTCCCGGAATTTAAAGTTAAACGTAATTAAAGTTAAACGTAATTAAAGTTAAACGGAATAGAAATCACACAAAATAAAAAACAGGCAAAATTAAATTTTTTAAAAGCTTAAAATAACACCGAGAATATTTAAATAACTTTATAACAACCTTAAAGGTATAAAAGCGTATCGGCAGTTAAGGCAATTTATTAAAAAAACCGTAAAAAAAGTTAAAGAGCTTTAATATAGCCTTAGAATTACAAGATAAAAAAGCTGAAGCCTATATATAGCTGCTTCCCCCCACCCCTAGTTTTAGAACAGAAAAGCAAGCAACCTCTTCCCTTTAATTTTCAGAATTATAACGCATTTGTCGATATAAACTATTATAATATTAATTAACGTACTATATCAGCCTGTTATATACATAACCTTATCCCGCATTCTTTTTGTTATTTCTTAATAACAAATTTTAATAAAGCAACGATTACGCTATAAATTAATATTAACTAATCGGATTCGTTATTGTTTAACGTATTTATAGCTTCGTTTTTAAAAAAAATATGCGTATTATGTCTGAGCTTGCCGTAAATATTATATTTCCCTTTTTTGGCTTTTACCTTTTTACGATAGTTGGGCCGTTATTGTTCACGATTTTCTATTACTTTTTTTCGATTAAGAAACGTTTTTATATAATAAGTATTCTTTCTTTTTAAATGCGTTTATTTTTAGTATTTCGCTATTTACTTAAAATGCGGTTCGTTTTACCTATTTAGGCTGTTTTCCCTAAAAGAAAAACATAATTTCGTATACAAATAACGAGTTTTTTTTAGTTAAAAAACGAACCGATTTAATTATTCTTGTCGGCTAATTACTTTGGTAATCCTTGATTTTTTCTTTTTTATAAGTAATGTTCTTTTTCTGTTTCGTTGTTTTATAGACATTTTAAAATTTTCGCAGAAGGGAAAAAAGGAACCGGCGGAAGTAAACGTTGAAACGATCGCTATAGGTACGATTACAAAAATATCCAATTTAGAAAAGACGTTATTGGGATTAAATGGAATAAGTTTAGCTTTGGTAAATCCGGATTTGATATTATAAAACGTTATAGCAGTTTCAAACGCGTTATAAAAGCCGGCGAAAAAAATCCTTTTTCGCGATAGAGGTATAATAATGACGTATTAAATTTTCTATATAAAAACGTACACGTACGTTTTAAAACGGAAAAATAAAATACATTAAAACGATAAAACCGAAAAAAGAAATAGACAGGTATATAAAGCGTAATAATACCGGTCTTCACGCAATATTGTTCGAATTTTATCGAATAATAATTTTCGTAGCCGCCGAAAATAAAAAGGCGTTTCGTTTTTTTTTCCTACGCTTTTAAATATGCTTATTACAATACCGTAATTATTTTAAACCTAATTCGTTTGTTATTTAATCATTATATGTTTAAAACCGAATATTTAGTTCGCTAGTAATAAATTATTTTATTATTAAAAATTAAGGCATGTTTTGTATTTTAAAATTATAAATAACGGTATAATTTAACTTTACGAATTAATAGCTTATAGAATTCTAACTTATTCCCGATTGTTTTGTTACGTCTTTTTAGATTTTCTAGTCTTTCAATATTTGTAGTTGTGATACCGTATATTATTAAAAGCTTTATAGAAAAGCTTGTTTCGTAGAAGTTATAAATATATTTTTAATATCGTATTTTGCGATTATAACTCGAATAAGGTCGAACTATTTGCGAAATATTTCTGGATTTCTATAAAATACCTTTTAATAACGGAGTTTTCTATTTAAATATATTTGGAACCTTTTTGCCATCGTATAAGGTTTAACGCCTAATTAAACTTAACATATTTTATAATACGCTAAATAAGCAGTAAATTCGCTATATCTTTAATATGCTAAAACCGAATAAAATACATTTGCGTATTTAAATCGAAAATTCGGTCGACAATAGTTTGTTCTTCGGTCGGTTTTAACTTTTGCAAATAGGAGATAATGTCGGTTCGGGAAGGTTTGTGTTATAACCCAGCAGGCTTGGCTTCTTCAAAAAAACGATAGGGCCCTCGAGTGGACAAAACCCGACTATGATTTTAAGTTACGTAACTGGTTTAAGAGGACTTAATAAAGCTTTGTAAAAGCTTAGCATTTAAGCCGGGTTTTGTCTTAAAACGGCTTTAACGTATTTATTTAGCGGAAAAGATATTAAACTCTTTAAATACCTTAAGTTGAATGTAGATTATAAATGCTTATTATTTCTATAATTTTAAATAATATCAGTTTGTAATATAATTTAAATATCTAAATTACTTTTATTTATTTATTATTATTAAATATAACTAATTCATTAGTTATTATATAGGCTTTTATAATATTGTTATTAATATAAACCCGTACGATTAAATTTAATAAGTGAATAATTACTTTCGCTATTATAGGTTATAAGTTTTCATTTAACAGTGAAATTAAACATGAAAGAATATTTCGAATTGCTAATATATTAACCAGCATTTCAGCAATAATTATGTTTAAATTTACGGTTTAGTAATTTTAAAATACAATTCAAAATTCGAGGCCACCGTTTAACAACTTAATAATTAAATAGTAATAGCCCAGTTAATATCGGTTAATATCTGTAAAGAAATAACGTAAAAAACCTTAACTTTATAACAAGAAAAGAAATATATAAAGTTTTTAAAGTTAGGCTTACGTTAAATTTCGTTTCGAAAGGTTTACCGATTTAGCAAATCAGACTTTTGTTATTGCAGCCTGTTTGGAAACAGACGTTTTGGATTAGTCTGAACTTATTATATATAAAAGGATTTTTAAACAAAAAGAAGTCAGATTAGGAAAGAATTTTTAAGAAGCTTTTTTCCAGTTACGTTAACGTCGAAAATAAACTTAAAAGCAACCTTAAAAATCCGGATAAAGAACGTATTACAACTTAACAAACTTTCTTACTGCATTACAAAAACTAGCTTTTAAATATGCTATAAAGTTTAAAGATTATATAGCAAGAACGAAAAGAATAGGTAATAAAGATAACACTTTAATCGATCTGTTTTATTAAGATTTAAAGATAAAGGTTAAAAACGAAATGATTAAGCTTTTACGAGTTATAATACTTAATAAATATATGTTGAAATAATACAAATTAATAACCGATAAAAAGAGAAAAAAAATAACAGTTCATTTTACGAACTGTTTATTCTATGAATAATCAAGGAAAAAAGGCGATATATTTCTTATCTTTTATAATATTATTTCAGAACTTATAAGATTTAATATTACTTAACGGCGAAATATAAAATAGGTAAACGCTATAATTACAGCAGAATGGAATATATTACCCGACGATACTAAACGCTGTACAAAGTCCAAGAAAATTACATTTAACATTAATACAAAGAAACTGCCAAAAGATCACAATAATAATAAATAAGTTAACATAATACGGATTCGAACCGACGACGAATAAGAAAGAGCACAATAAGGATTAAAAACGGTTAAAGCTTTTTTAGAAATAACGATAAAAAAGCAGGTTTAGAAAACCCAGCATACGAATTTTCATCTTATCAACTGTAATTAATATAAATGGGCTGTTTATACGAGAAAGAAAAAACAGATTTATAAACGAATTATTAGCCTATAAAAGGAAAGTTTGGATTTTTACACTCGAATTAATATAATCAAGAAAACTAACAGTAATATCGAGAGTTGCAGGTTTCCATTATCTGAAATAAAGCCGAAAATGGAACATCAATATTAATATAGCCGGATAACGAAAAATACACTTAAAAAGGTCTTTTATATTATTTCGAGTAATACAACTATAACATGCAAAAATACATAATTTAAAAATTTATCGACAAACATTATTACAAAAATATTACCCATAATTAATTTTATTTGATATTCGAAATAAACCCTTAAAAACGAAAGGTATTTCAAAAAAAGCAACCAAGGTTTCCGGTTAAAGTTAACCGACCGCTTAAGAAAATGAAAAGGCATTGGAAAACTAGAAAA
Organism: Monosporascus sp. 5C6A; assembly: GCA_004155035.1. Classification (NCBI taxonomy): domain Eukaryota; kingdom Fungi; phylum Ascomycota; class Sordariomycetes; order Xylariales; genus Monosporascus; species Monosporascus sp. 5C6A. The sequence goes on from QJOB01000257.1 coordinate 67,258, forward strand.
TAACGATTATAACTTAGCAAAGCGTTTATACCAATGCAAGGTAACTATATAGGTCCAAGCCTGGAAAACAAGGCTAGGCCAATACACAGAAATCATGCCACGATTAATTTTCACGATAGATACTATACCCAGTATCCTCAAACACGATGACTTTTCAAATGGTTTTTCACGGTTTGAAATGGTACGTTATATAAATTGTTTATTTATATAGTTAAGTTATAACGTTACATACTAGTTTCCCGTTTATACTATCTTACTACTTAGCTTTTCGACCATTTTAATATTTTAAATTTAATTGTTTATTTTTAACAACTACAACATAAAACGGCTTATAAAATACAAGAATAAACTTAACTATACAGGTTAATATAAAAACGCAAATTAATTATAAACATTTTTATCTGATATATAGCGTTTTCGAAACTACTTTAAAAAACCGATATAACGGTATATTTTATCGAATCGATATTATTTTTAACTTGCAGAAATTAACGCTAACCGAAAGAAATCGATTATTAACTAAACCCTTAATTAAAATACGCAAAGGTTTCGTGTCCGGTTTTACCATATTGAAGGTATAGCGAATTTATTATTAATCCAACGCGTTACGATACGCGGCTGAATTAACTGAAGGTTAAGGTTTGTTTGACGGCAAAAAGATTTATACCGTGTTTAAATCGAAAAATCGATTATTAAAATATATTAGGCGAACGTCTAGAAATATTTCGCAAATAATCACAATTTATTTATATAATAATTGCAAAATACGATATTACAAAAAACATATTTATAATTTTAAAAAACGTGGTTTTAATAAGGCTTTTAATAATATACGGCATAATAATTATAAACGCCGAAAGGCGTAAAACATTTAAATAAACGTAATAAAATAATCGAAAATAAATTATAATTATATAAACTATTAACTCCTAAAGTTAAGTTATATTACCCTTTATTATTTAAATAAAGAAAACTTACTTTAAATGTTAATATAATAATAATGTATTACCCGTTAATTAAAAAATAAAGATTAATTATAACAATTACATAACGAATAAATTAAGTTTAAAATAAATCTAGCATTTCTATAAATATATTCGAACACGTACGCAAAAAACGAAACGTCATATTATTTTCAAAGGTTCCGAAAATTATTACGCAAATAACGATATTAATACGTTTTACATACTTTAGTATTCGTTTTATTAGTTTTAATCCTTTCATGTATTTTTTTAAATTTTAAACCGCGCTTAGACGATTTATATTAAAAATTTAATATAATATCATTACAATACCTATATTGTAAAAAAAGATTTTTTCGACGGTTTTTATAGTACGTTTAGAATTACCATAACGTTTAATAATATTATATCCGGTTTTATTAAAATTAAATATAGTTTATTTAGTTTTAATAACGGTTTTCTCGAGTTGGAAATCTTTTTAGTTATATTTACATTAACCGTCTCGCCGCTTACCTCCGCCGGTTCTATTTTTTCCCCATCATCGAAAACCCCCCGAAATATACAAAAAATAAAAAAAAGAATGTTATTTACAAAACAAATTAAAAACTATCAAGGGAGCTCGCCGATAAAGACAATTAAATCGGTTAATCTTTTTATAAAAAGTTATTTAATATTTCTATACGAAAATATTTTTTTTGAAAAAAAGCCGCTAAATTACGTAAAATTAACCATGTCTTTAACCACTGTTAAAGAACTAAAAATAAACGTTTTTAAAAAAAGGAATATTTATTATATAAAAAAACAAACTTTTTTAACCGAAAATGAAAAGAGTAATAAACAATATAACTAACACCGCTAAAACTAATGATCGTGAAATGGTTAAAACAAAAGAACGAAAATATGGCGTTTACAGTAAGCCCGGATATAATACACGTACTTATAAAAAAGCTTTAAATACGTTTAATAAAAACGAATCCCAATAATTCAAATTAATTTAATATAGTATAGTTAATTTATTTAGATTTGTGATTACGAAATTCTAAAACGCATCTGACTCGCTTATGTATCGGACTTGCTTGTATAATACGGTATATCTATTTCTATATATAAATTAATTATATAACAAAATTAACGAATTTTTTAAAACATAAAACATATCGTAACATATTTTTTAATTATCAATTAAAAAATTGCCACAAACGTTTCGGCTTATCTTTTAAGGAATTCGTTTATTTTATACTTAAAATATATAATATATATTTATGATTTTTTAATAGATTTTTAAAATTTAAAGTAATTACACAAAGTAACGAAATATATACAAGTAATAGTTTTATCTCGATTAAAGATTACAGAAAAGTTAATATAATACTTTAAAGCTTCAACGATACGAAAGTTTTATACTTATACGATGTAACTTACTGCGAAAATTTCGCTTACAATTTAATACCTTTCCGATAAACCTGAAAAAAGCTATTAATAAAATAATAAAATAATTAATAATTGCATTTAAGATAAATAAAATTAAGTTATAATTACTTTGCAAGGTAAAATATAGGTTCAAGCCTGGAAAATAAGACTAAGCTAATATATAGAAATTATTTTACGATTAATTTCCACGATAAATATTATACCCAGTATTTTCGAATACGATAACTTTTCAAATGGTTCTTTATAATTTGGATAGATTGCATACTTTAGTTCCGTGCCTTATTCCGATTCCAACTGGTAGTTACCGATAAGTTTCGGCTTTGGTAAACTTTATACTTGTTAATTACGGTTTAATAACGTTTTTAAAGGTAAAGAATAACTTTATACGATAAACCTTAAAGATAAATCTTAAAAGTGTATAAAAAGCTTTATAAGCTTTCGTTAGTTTTACGATTAAAAAATTCAATTTCGATCGTATCTACGGTTTTTTTGGACTTTTATTAATTAGGGTACGAGCCGAAATAATATAACATATTACGCGACTTTAAGTACGAAATACTTATTATTTGTAATAACAAACTTTTAAAAAAATTATTTTATTTACGATACGTTAATCCAAAAAAGCAATAGGATAAGTTAAAGCAATCGACGTTATTGTTAATTTAAATAATATTTCCCAAATAAATCGATTTTAATTTTTAATTTTGGATTCCGGTTAATTATTGATAACAAAAATAACCGATTTTTTAAACAGCTTATATTAAATAATTTTGTTTCGGCGGAGGTATTACTGGCGAAATTAAAAAGAAATAATAATAACAAGTTGGAAAACTCCGAAATCCAGTTATTGGAATATTATACGTTAGAAGGTTATAAGCGATGGTTTGCCCGGCTGTTCAAAATTACGAAAAACTTCCAAAATTCCGATAAGAATTAACGGAGATAGGAGCGGGACTAGGCAGTCTGAAGTCGTCTTGGAGTGAGATACCTGCAAGACGGAAGGGTGTTAGTGAAGCATAGGAATTGAGGTAGTAATTTATCATTTTATCCAATTGTATATATATAGTTAGGTTTTTTCAAGAGAAAGTTATAATTACTTTAACAAATACATTTAATTAATTTATTATTAAAACTATTAACGTAATAACATTTCACGTAAACTTAATTACTTACTAACGAAATACTAACTTAAAAATATAGAAATTATTAAGTATAAATAACGGTACGTTGTGATACCGACAATTAAACCATACAATTGATAAGATAATTACTTAATTAAAGTCCCATATTAACGGAATCCGATAGAAATTCCTATAATTATCAAATATTAAATATATAACAAACCGAAAACTAAAAGGCAAATACGCCGCAAGCCTAAAAAAGGGAACTTGCCGATTAAAACAAAGAATCGCCGTCGACATTATAATCTTCGAAAGAAACTTTAAAAAATACAAATATGTTAAATTTAAAACCGATAAATACTTAAGCTTTATTTAAAATATTTACATTAAAACCCGAAAGCAGGATACCTTAATTATTACGTTCCAATATCTACTAAACGTTTTAAAAAATTAAAACAAAGTTTTCCTACAGATAATCGAATGCAATAACGAGATTTTAAAAAATTGTTAACTTCGAAATACCTTTTAGTCGCTTTTCTTTTAGCATCAAACTTAAATTTTTGGTATTACATACCCAGGCCCAGAACGGAAATACGAAATGCATAAAAAATATAATTAAAGAAAAAACGATTACGATACGAAATAACGTTAAATTGCTTACGTTTTTAATCGTATATATTTTTAAACCTACAGTATATTTATATAACCGTACCTCTAAATACGCTCTTTATATTAAACCTTATACGAAATTACTATATTTACTTAATAAATAAAAACGGCGTTATAATATTTAATCACAAGCCTTAACAAGCTTATTTACGAATTTACGGCTATATAATTTACGTTATAATAACTATTACTATAAAGAAAAAACAAAAGCTTCCGAAATTAAATCATAAAATATAAATACACTTTTTCGTTAGTTATTAATTAATTAATATTTACGAAATTTAAAATTCGTTAACGAATAGAATTATTACTATTCGAAACGTATACTTTAACGAAAAGGTTACCTTTTTAAGTAATATTAAAAACGTTAAAAATACCCTGCTTTACGTTATCGAAAACGAACTACAAATTTTACTCCAACATATTCACGTACTTAATTAAGCCCACGGCCACTTTATATATATATTTATATATATAAAATAGAAATCTAAATAAAATAATTCAGTTAACGGCTAAACAGGAAAAATAACTCTAAAATGGCACCAAGTTTAAAAACGTACGGAAGAAAATAAAACAAACTTAGATGCAAAAGATTAATCATCTTTATACGACAGCTACATTCAAACCACTATTGTCTCTTAAACTGTTACCGCCGCCAGCGGCCGTTTTAATAATTATTACGATTATTACGCCGACCAAAAAAATAAAAATAATCTTAAACTACTATTACGTTATTTAACCTATAATAACGGTAAAAAATAAAAATATTTTACGCATTATAAATGTAGATTTCCCGTATGTTTCGAAATATATAATCAAAATAGATTACAAAATATGAGAAACCGTACTTGATATAAAATAATTAACTTATTTCGTAAATACGCGTAATAATCAGCTGGTAAACTACGGAAAATTACGGAAAATAAAATTTCAAAATACGCGTTATCTTAATTAAAAAAGCTTTAATACCAAAATGAAAACATTATCTAAGTTTTTAAAACGGATATATAAATAAGACCTACCGTTATTACTATGAACTTATACAAACTAAATATATACCCGATAAAGAATATATTTTTAAAAGTTAAAAAGGCATACCTGCAAAATTACAAAAATATACAGTTTTAAAAGATCGTCGATTAGTCTGTTATTAAAAAAACCAAGTTTTAAGATATAACGTCCCATACTACCGAACGACGTATATTACCAAATAGCGTATTCTTTACTATTTCGCAATAACAAATCCAGATAATATAATTACAACGCTATAAATTAATTTAAATTAATCGGAATTTTCGTTACTAATCGTATTTACAGTTTTTTTACAAGAACCCGTATTATATCCGGGTTTGCTGTAAACGTTATATTTCTGTTTTTTCGTTTCAATTGTTTTGTGATAATTATTTTTAGCCGTTCTTGACTCGGACTTTTTATTACCCTTTTTTCGGCTAAAAAGCTAATTCCTTTGTATATTAAGTATTTTTCTTTGAGAACGTTTATTTTTGGTTTTTTTTGGCACTTGTTAAAAATGGTTGGTTTTGTATAATTTAACGATTTTCTCTAAAAAAAAACATTTTCGTATAAAAATATTAAGTTACTTTTTATTAAACGATTAACCGATTTAATTATATTTATCGGCGAACTTCCCTCGTAATTTTTAATTTTTTCTGCCGGTACTATCCCCGTCTTTTTGATTTTTATATATTTCGAAAGTTTTTCGACGGTGGGAGAAGAATAGAACCAGCGGAGGTAAACGGCGAAACTGTTAACGTAAGTACAGCTAGAGGAATTTTGAAATAGAAAAGAACTTTATTAAATTATATAAAATAAGTTTAGTTTTAGCAAAACCAGAAATGATATTATTGGATATTATAGCAGTTTTATACGAATCGTGAGAACCGGCAAAAATGTCTTTTTTCGCGATATAAATATAATAACGTCGTATTAACTTTTCGATATAAAACGTATAAAAGCGTTTTAAAACAAAAAGCCGAGATATTTTAAAAGGTTAAATTAATAAAAGAAATAGAAAGGTATCTAAAGCGTAATAATATCGTTATTTACATAGTTCTTTTTGAATTTTATTAAATCATAACTTTAGAAACCGTTAAAAATAAAAATAAAACATTTCGTTTTTATCGTACGCGTTTAAATATAGTAATCGAAATATTAAATTTTTTTTAAACTTAAGTCGTTTGTTATTTTAATATTGTAAGTAATTTTAACATATTAGTTAAATAATAATAAATTATTATAATATCAAAATTCAAAGTAAGTTTTCCTTATTAAAATATTAAAAAATGGTATAACTTAACTTTACAAATTAACAATTTATATAATTATAACTCTTTCTCGAAAAGACGTAACCGTTTATACGAGATTAAATAAAATGATAGATTGCTACCTTAATTCCTATATTTTATTAACATCTTTCCATTTTGCAGGTGTTTCACTTTAAGACGATTCAAGACTGCCTAGTTCCGTTTTTATCTACGTCGATTCTTGTCGGAATTTTGGAAGTTCTTCGTAATTTTAAGTAGCCGAATAAATTAGCGTTTGTAACTTTTTAACGTATAATATTCCAGCGGTTAGATTTCGGAATTATTTAATTTGTTATTTTTGTTGTTTTTATTTTCCTGTACTTTCGCCAGTAACCTTTCCGTTAACTCAAGATTATTTACAATAAACTTGTCGGAAGGTAAATATTTTTTATCGAAAATTGGGTAGGATCGGAAAATTAAAATGCGCAATCGGTTTTTTTAGAAATAATTTTCCAAATCGATAGTTACGTCGACTGCTTTAAATTATGCGGTAATTTTTTTCGAATAAATTACAATAAACGGGACGGTTTTTATCGAAATATTTCCGTTCTAGATAACTAATATTACATATTTATTACGTAATATGTTATATTAATTCGGCGTATATTTTAATTAATAAAAACTTAAAAAACCGTAAAAACGACTGAAGTTAAACATTTTAATTGTATAATTAACGAGGGTTTATAAAGTTTTTCATACGTTTTTAAGGTTTATTTTTAAGGTTTACCGTATAAAACTATTATTTATAAAGTTTTTAAAAACTTTGCTAAACCGTGGCCAGCGGGCATAAAGTTTACCAAGTCCAAAACCTGTCGGAAACTACCAGTTGGAATCGGAGTAAAGTACAAAATTGAAATGTATAATCTATCTACACCGTAAAAAACTATTGAAAAAGTTATTATGTTCGAAAATATTAGGTATAGTATTTATCGTAGAGATTAATCGTGAAATGATTTTCTATATATTGGTTCAGTTTTATTTTCCAAGCTTGACTTTCTTTTACTATACATATAATTATAATTTATTTTTATTTACTTTATTATGTTGATTTATATTTTTTACGTTTTTCGGCATTTATAATCTTTATACCGTATATTATTAATAATTTTATTGAAAACCCCGTTTGATTAAAATGTAAATATTTTTAATAATACTTTATTTTATAATTATAGCCCAAATTAATCCGAACTATTTACGAAATACTTCCGGACTTTTTTATAATACTTTTTAATAATTAGCTTTTCGATTTTAATATATTTAAACCGTTTTTTTGCCATCGAATAAATCTTAACGCCTAGTTAACCTTAACGCTCTTTATAACGTAATAGAGAAATAATAAATTCGTTATATTTTTAACATATTAAAGCCGGATAAAAAGTGTCCGCGTATTCAAGTTAAAATTTGATCGATAATGAATTATTTTTTAATTACCGCTAATTTTCGTAAATTAAGAATAATATCTATTCGAACGCGTCGACCGTAATATCGAGCTTTTAAAGTAATTTCGGTAATATCGTAAATGAAATAAAAACTTTTAAAATTAAGTTTTTATTTTTATTTTTTGTTCTAAACGGCTAAATTTATTTTAGCTTCCTTTATAAGATATTTCATTATATTAATATTAAATAATAAGAAAATAAAGTTAACTAATTGGAATATGTATAGAAATACGCCGTTTAGTAATATGCACCGGTCGGTAATATAAGACGTTATATAAATATATGTTTATAAATTTAATAAATATAATTAAGTTTAAATATATAACGCCCGTTTTCTAATACGAAATAATTAAAAGCTTATTACTTATAGCGATATATACGCATTTACCTTAACCGGAAAATACTTTAAAGCCTTAATAACTATTACAATAAAATTTAACTTAAAGTTTAAATAATATAACGGTATAAACGCTTTCGTTAATACGTACTTACTTTACAATATATATATATAAATGCTTTTTGGATACCTTTAACGCAATAAGATATTCCTAATTAAAAGACTTTTATACGGCTTGAAAGAATCGCGGTTACTTTAACAAAAAGATTTTATTAATACGTGTAGAACTTTAAGTTTTAATCCCGTTGCTTACGAACCTTATTATTTTCTCGTTAAAAAGTACTCCTTTTTTTACGGTGATGATATTATCGCCACGTACAGTAAAAAAAAGAAAACCAAGCCCTATCGATCAGTTAATTCAATAAATACAAAAAGGGTATATTTTTATAAAATATAATGATTTTTAATAACTTTTTAAAATCGAAATAATTAAAAATAAACTTAATAGAAACGTCCAACTATCTTAATCCAGCTTTATAAATTAACTAGCTAATTTAATCCCTAAAACAATCTAAATAATATCTTAAAAACGTTAATAATAAACGGAAAATTACTGTTAACGTCTTTTATAACCTTGCGACTTAAACAAACTTGCGATTCGTTTTTTAGAATATTTTAATTACTTTATTTATTTGTTTATTGTTTAATGCATACGTTATATAACGTTTTTGAAAGAAAAATCTAGAGTAAACTTAACTATTTAAGTTAAAAAAGTAAAACCCAAAACTTAATTATAAAAAACTTAGTTTTATATAAGATATTACCGAGACGATTTTAAAAGTCCGATATTACAGTTAACGCATCTAAACAGATATTATTTTTAATTTACGAAAAATTAATCCCGACCGAAAAGAAATTTATTAGTAACCGAACTTTTAATTTAAATATACGAAGGGTTTTTCTCTAGTTTTAATATATTAATAATGTAACCACTCTATTATTTATTTAACCCGTTATAATAAGCGTTGGAATTAACTAAGTATCGAAATTCTTTCGACGGCAAAAAAAACTTAAACGTATTTAAATCGAAAGATTAATTATTAAAAGGCATGATTTTCCTTCGAAAACACGTAACCATATACGTCAAATTAGATAAAATAATAAATTGCTACCTTAATTCCTATACTTTACTAACATTTTTCCGTCTCGTAGGTATTTCATTCCAAAGCGACTCCAGACTGCCTAATCCCGTTTCTATCTACGTCGATTTTTATCGGAATTTTTAAAACCTTTTATTATTTTATGTAACCAGGCAAACCATCGTTTATATCCCTCCAACGTATATTATTCTAACAATTACATTTCGGAATCCTTCAACCCGTCGTTATTATCGCTTTTTAATTTTGTTAGCAGTATTCTTACCAAAATAAAATTACATAATATAAGTTATTCAGAAAATTGGTTATTTCTATTTTTGAAATTTAAATAATATCCGAAACAAAAAACCCGAATGCGATTTTTTTTTCAAAACCTTTCCAAGTCGATAATAACGTTGACGGTTTTAGATAATCCGGTATTTTTATCAGTATTAATTATTATAAGTAAAATAATTTCTACGTAAGTTTTCCCGTTATAAAAAACCGGTATCGTATATTTAAAGTTACGTAATATGTCGTGTTTAGTTATTATTTTAATAAATAAAAACTTGAAAAGATATTATAAAAATAATCGAAATTGGAATTCCTAACTGCAAAACTGGCGAAGACTTACAAAGCTTTTTATACGCTTTTAAGGTTTATTTTTTAGGTTTACTATATAAAGCTATTATTTACCTTTAAGAACTTTATTAAACCGTAGTTAACAGGTATAAAGTTTACCAGGGCCGAAGTTTATCAGCAATTACCAATCAAAATCGAAGTAAAGCACGGGATTAAAGTATATAATCTATCCTAATTATAAAAACCATTTAAAAAGTTATCGTATTCGACAATACTAGGTATAATATTTATTGTAAAAATCTTATCGTAAAATTATTTTCTGTATATTGGCTTAGCCTGGCAACTAAGGCTTAGATCTAACTTTTATCTTGCATTAAGAGGTATTATACAAAAAGCTGGAAATATTTCGTAAATAATTAGATTTATTTGGCTTATAATTACAAAATACGGTATCGTAAAAAGAATATTTGTATTTCGACAAAACAAGTTTTTTCATAAGGCTTTTAATAATATATGATATAATAATTATAAACGCCGAAAAACTTAAAAAACTTAAATAAAGGTAATAAAACAATTAGGAATAAGTTATAATTATATAAATTATTAATTTATAAAGTTCAGTTATACCATTATTTAGTATTTTAACGAAAAAACTTCTTTTAAATCTTATCATCTTAACAATTTAATATTAACCGATTAAAAAATCGAAACTAATTATAATAATTAAGAAACAAACAAATTAAGTTTAAAATAGATCCAGCATTTCGATAAACATACTTAAACGCGTACGAAAAAACAGAAGGTTTTTTTTTTATTTTCAACGATTACAAAAATTATAATTTAATAGAATTCGAAAGATATTACGTAAATAACGATATTATTACGCTTTATATATTTTTCATTGCTTTTATTAATTTTAATCTTTCGCCGTATTTTACCTTTCTGTTTTAAAACGTATTTATACGTTTTATATCGAAAAGTTAATATAACGTTATTATATTTATATCGTGAAAAACGATTATTTTTACCGGTTTTTATAGCGTAATTAAAGCCGTTATAACGTCCGATAATATTAAATCTATTTTTGTTAAAACTGGATTTGTTTTATTTAATCGTAATAAAGTTTTTTCCGGTTTGAAAATTCCTTTAATTGTATTTACGCCAACCGTTTTACCGCTTACCGGCGAAAACCACTCAAAATATCTAAAAGAAAAATTAAAAGAAATAAAAAGGATACTACAAAAGAAAATTAAAAATTACTAAAGGAATTTGCTGATAAAAATAATTAAATCGGTGAATTTTTAACAAAGAATAACTTAATATTTTTATACTAAAATGTTCGTTTTTTTAAAGAAAAACGGCCAAATTACGCAAAACTAACTATTTTTTAACAAACGCCGAAATATAACAAACCTGTTATACATCCACCTGGAGCTATAAACAGTATCCGAAAAGGGGTCTTGATTTGCAGGTAACAATAGCACGATAAGTGATTTAGGGGTTTGTTTATTAAAAAGATTTGCGGATTTTTCCCTTAATTAAAAAACGGAGCCTTTAATTGAAGACTTAGATTGATAGTTAAGGAACGAAATTATTCAGAGGTTATTTACTTAAGAAATGGGCTTATTATATATATACCTTATTTTTTTTATGTTTTCGTGTAATTTCTTGAAAGTTTCTAGATAGTTTCTGTAACGCCCATAAAGACCATTTAACAAGTCCGAAGTTTACCTGTCTAGGTCCATACCTTTAAGGTTTCCCTTTTGGCCAAGAAATCGGTATTGTTCGTAATATTATTTTTTTCCTTCCAAGAATTTTATCCTTAAAGATAAATAGGTTAGCTTTTCCTTTCTTTAGTTAGTTTTCCATTTCGTCAATTCTAATTAATTTTTGTTACTATGTTAGGTTTTTTATAAAAACGACTTAAACCTTTTACTAACAACAAAAAAAAATTTGCGTTTTTTATTATCGATTTTAGTTATTTGGTTATGCCGTACGAACGTTGCGAAAATTTAAGCTTGGAGTGTAAAATAATTAAAGGAAGGAAAAAGTGTTAATATTGTTATGAAGCGAACGTTGCGTATAGGGGAAATAACGTTTCCCTGGAATCGTTTTAAAACATTCAATCGGAAAAAGTACGCATTAACCGAAAAAAACGGGCTACCGAAAAAACCTTGCTGGACTTGCAGCGGTTATAATCTGAAGTTACGGTTAAGCTAATTCGACTGAGCCGTTAATAAGATTTCCTTTAACGTTATGGTGTAAAAATGATTCGGAAAGGATTTCGTTTTATAAATAAGTTAAAAAAAAAGAAAAATTGGATAGGGAAAAGGAGCGCTTGTAACGGGAGTAAACGCAGCTGGTTTTAAATATTAGCTTTTTCGACTGGAACGCCGTAGGGTTGGATTTAAGCAGGAGATCGTTATCGCTGGCAACCTTGGCCGTACTGGAAATGGTCGGTTAAGGTTTTGGCGATAAAACTTTTTAACCAGGTTTTTTATATTCGTTAGGTAATTAAATGGTTTTTATATGTTTTTTTCGTATCAGTAACTTTTTTATTTAATTAAATACTGGATTTTGTTTTTGACTATTTTGGAGTTTAATATCTTTTCGATTTCGTATTCGTTGGTATTATTTTCCAGTTTCAGGTTTTTTTTAGAGGCGTTTTTTGGTGCTAATTCGAGTAGGGAAATATGAAAAACTGGGTGTATTTTTATTGTTTTGGGTAATGACAGTTAATAATTAGTTTTAGAAATAACTTCGTTAATTTTGAAAAAACCGAGTTTTTTAAAATCGAATTTATCGCTAGGTTTTTTCGTTTTAATTTATGAAATGTTTAACGTTACGTTAGGCCTTTGTCGTAATAAGTAAACTTTATTTTTTTTTGATAGGATTAATTTTTTTTAATTCTTTTTTTTGTAATACTGGGCTATCCGTTATTAAAAAAATTACAGTTCGGTTTGTAAACGGGTTTGTATTGTTTTAATTTCTGTAATTATTGTTTTTGTTCGTAATACGATTATGATAATTATAAGGGTTTTATTTAATAGTTGTTTTAATTATTAGGTTTTTGTCTTATATTTATATACCGTTATATAAAGGAATACGTTTATGTTTTCGTTACCGGAAGTATTATAAGTTACTTAAATAAGTAATAAAAGCTTTATTTAGTTATTTTGCTAATAATTAACATAGTTTCGTAAGTATTGTTTTAACGTTTGATTTAATCGCTTGGTTTGTTTATCCGTTTAGGGGTGATATATTATAAAAGATTTAAGTTTAGTATTAATTTGTTTAAAGAAATTAATACCGAATTTAGATATAAACAGCTTATTTTTATCCGAAATGAATTTTTTTAGGATTTCGTATTTATCGAGGTAATGTCGTATGAATGCATAGGTTAACTATTTTACTGTTATATTTTTTTAAAGGGTAAGAAGTATTTATATTTAGTAAATTTGTTAACGATTACTTATATTTTATCGTATTTAATTTTAATAATTAAAATTTTAAATAAGGATAAACCGATAATAAAATCCCAAATAATAATGTTTTATACCTTATTAGGAATATTTGTAAGTTATAATAAACCGTAAAACTTATATCGGGCTACTTTAGCCTTGTTATAGATATTACAGTTTTTGATTATTTATGTAACCATCTGTCGAAATTTGGGAAGGTCGTACTTCTTTTGCAATTGCTTAATAGTTTTGAAAATTCCTTAATATCCGTATAAGGGGTTTTTGGGGAATTTTCTGACAAATTGTTTTTGTCGTTTTTTGGGTATGTAAATTTTACCATAATATAGTAGTTAGTTCTTGGATTATCCTTTTAATTGCTTTATTCTTTTCCGCTTGTTTAAATTATAGAAATTTCTAAATTATGCCAGGAGTTTTGGTATGGGTTATTTTAAGGTTATATATAATTATAAAATGCCGTCCTTTATAACCTGTAATATTTGCATATTACGTTTTGGAACTTTAAAGTTATAATTACTTTTGCGACTTAAAATGTCCGCTTGGATATTTTCCTTACCTTTGATATAATAAATTTTAAAGTTAAATTTCGACAAGAAAATTATTTAAGTTTCGTAACGTTTATTTAAATCTTAAATTGTTATAAATCGAATAAAACTTTTGTAATCCGAGTAAATGTTAAAAAAGTCCTTGGTTCCGTTAAGGAAAGATTCCTACTTTTCAAACGTTAGGATAATCGCTAGTAATTCCCTGTTGTAAATAAGGTATTTAAATTTAGCATCTTTAAGGGTTTTGGAAAAATAAGCCACTAGGTACCACTTTCCGTTATCCTTTAATTATTTTAGGATTATTTCGAAAACGTAATCTGATACGTTTATTTTTAGTCGTTTCTTTTTGTAATAATTAGGAAGTTTTATTATAAAAGCGCTAGTAATCTTATTTTTAATTTTTTGGAAAATTTTCTTAGTTTTTCCTAAAAGTTCGAATTTTTTTCCAGCGTACTTTTTGGTAGTAAGTTTCGTTAAGGAACTAGCTATTTCTCTATAACCTTTAATTAAATTACGTACCTATCCGATAAACCTTAAAAATTAACGGATGTTTATAACAGTTGCTTTATCTGGAATTGGCCAATTCTTAACTGCTTCTAACTTAAAATCCTGAATTTAAATTTATCCCGGGGTAATAATATAACCCAGAAAGTTTATCTTCTATATGTACTATACGCTTTTTGCTGGATTAACACGGATGTTTGCTTCGTTTAACATCTTAAATACTTAAATAACATACTTTTTGTACTTTTCCAAAGTCTCGGAATAAACAAAGATATCGTCGAGGTAAACAAACACGAATTTATCTAGAAATTTTTTAAAAGTGGTTATAACTAAATACTAGAAACTAACGGGGGCGTTAATAAGTTCCATAAGCATCACTTTATATTTATAAAGCCCATATACTATTTTAAATACCGTTTTCTATTCCTTGCTTTTAACCATTTTAATACGGTAATAACCATTATAAAAGTTAAATACTATAAACTATTTGGTTTTACTAACGTCTTCCTTTAAGGTATTCATAAAAATTAAAAAATATCCGTTCTTAACCGTAATGTTATTTAATTATCTATAATCAATAACTTTTTTAAAAACTGGATCTCCGTTTTCATCAATCCTCTGCTTACCGTCCTTTATTTTTAAAACCATGAAAACGGGATATCCAGCGGGTAAATTAAAGGGCCGTATATATTCTCTTTTCAAATCTAATTATATGCTTTTCCATAAAGATTTTAACTTTTTAAAGTTTATGTAATAAATTTTATAAAACTTAAGGTAATATCCCTCCTTAATAAATATCCGATAATCCCATTAACTATAAGGAAATAACTCGTAGTTTTTTCTGTCTTTAAATAACCTCTTAAACCTTTTGTACTCCTAAGGTATTGTAACATCTTAATCTGAAACTCGTATTTTTTTAATAATATAATAGGTCCTTTAATTATCTTCCTTTAAAATCTTTATTTTGTTTTCCCAGGAAAATATTCGTCTTTTCCAATCAATACGTGGATTGCTGGACTAAAGCCAAGGCATTTCCAAGATAACGTCATGTCCTAAAATATCGGCTATATCAAGAACAAATCCTTCTAAATGTCCTTATATCTGAACTAAAAGCTTTTCTGTTTCCCTAAAAACTCGGCCGTTTTCGTAAATAAACAGGCTTCTATCGACGGTGCGTAATTTGTAAAACTATAACTTATACCTCTAAGGGATCTAATACTTTTCTACTATTACGGAAGAAATAAAATTACCTTCCACGCCTAAATTAATCATAGCTTTAAACGTTTTATTTCCGTAATATATTAAGATTTTAATCTGATTCCTAAATCCTGTTTTAACTTCGCATAAGGTTTTATATCGGTAAATTCCTCGATACCTTAACGTCGAAAGCCTTTAAAGTTTTTTTAATTAATAAGGTTAACTGTATTAAAAGCGTTTTTATTCGCAGGCCTTTTTAACTGTATGCTTAAAACAATAGTCGTTCATGCATTTAAACCAAGTTCGTCTGCCAAACTTGCACTACGGTTCTAAGGTTGTATAAAATAAAATCGAGCTTTTTTCCATAAATACGTTAAAATCTGGTTAATCCTCAACCTTTAACGGGTCTACTCCTACCACCAAGGCTTCATATATCATACATAATATAAGTAAGTAATATAAGCATCCCTATATTATAACCCTTTAACTTTATTTAAATTTTAAATATAAATAACAAAATCTGGGATACTTTAGCTATCGTAAAATTTTTATGCATCTGCATTCCTTATCGGGTTCTATAGCCAGTTCGTTATTCCATCCGGGCCAATAATTATTATTTTCCTTAATTCGCAAGTAAATTAAATAATTATATTCATAACAAGCAGAAAAGTTAAGAAAGTTATAATTATTCGTAAATTACTTTTTAAAAATATCAGGTTTCGAATATATGGTACATTCGGAAAACTTACAAAACTCGGGGGATAACTATCCGTAACTAACCATTTTCGTCGTATATTTTATACTCCTGTACATTAAGGTAACAAGTACATCCTAACTTTATAGCTATCCTAGAAATTACTTGTCTGGGGTAGTATTTACAGGCTTTAACCGTTAAGTTTCGGTAATTATAGCAGTCTTCGTATTCCGGGTCGTAATCCTGGACCTTGGTTGTTATAGCGATAGTAAATTCTTGCTGGAACAAAACGGTACTAAGTTCTTTTTTTTCCTTTTCGTCTTCGCTATCTAATTCATATTCTGCCATTCGTACCTTCTTTTAAAACTAGGAAATTCCTCCCTTTTTGGTATTTCGTTTAATTAAAAAACGATACTCGCTTTTGTAATGGCCTTTTTTGCTACAGTTAAAACATTTTACTTTGGATTTGTTTTTCTTAAAATTTTTCGAAATTATATTAACTTCCTTTTAAGGTTTATCCTTTCTTTTCTAAGTTCGGTCGTTCAAATTCTTATTATCCTTTTGTTTATTAAATCCTTTCTTTTCAAGATACTTATTAAAAGTACGTCGATTGGCAATAACGGCTTAATTTATATATTCCTTAAAAAATCTTATCTTAAGTATTCTATACATTTCGTTTTTAACTTAAAATTTTAAGCTGTCGCAATATAGGTAAAACAATACGCTTACTAACAGTGGCAAAATAACGGCTAAGCAATTAAACTTAATTATATACTTTATTATTAATTTAAACTGTTGTAATAAATATAATTATTTTACTACATGTTATTTTTTGTCAATATCTCCGAACAAAGTTTGCATTTTATCTTCGAAATACTTATAATCACTAAAGATATAATTAATAACGTCCGATAAACTTTTAAGATAATTTTTTAAGTAATCCCTTAGAATTAACTCGAACCACAAAAGAGCTTTTCCCGCAAGTATTTAGGAAATAACCAGCATTTTCTGATAATTTTCTATTAAGGAATTTTAATAAAACTTAAAATAAATTCGGGCCTAAATTAAAAATCCTTTTACGTCTGTAAATCCGTCATAAAGTTTAAAGCAGCTAACTTATACTTTTTAACTTTAAGTATCCCATAATATCCAGGGAAAAAAATAATAATTTCGCGGTATAGGTTAATTCCGAATAACGGTAATGCAAGTACTGGGGCAACTTTTTCAGTTCTTGCCGAAATATCTCCTTTCGCCTGGGAAAATCGCTGTCGTTTTTATTTTTCCTTTTCCAGGGCCTAAATCCTTAACAGTAAGAAATCCATCTTTTTCTTTGCAATAAGTTCCTTTTCCTTACCATTCAGCTTTAGATTTTGGGTTTCCGGCTTTTTTTCTTTATATTTTTTTTCGTCTTCCGATTTTCTTTGTATCTTAATAATATCTTTAAAGGTCGGAATTAATTGCTATTAAGGTTGGGAAAAAGAAAGGTTTTTTTTCGTTTAAATTATAAGTGCCATATTGTTGATAAATCGGAGTATTTTTTTTAATCGGGAATAAGTTGTTTATTTTCGTTACAAATCCTTTACTAACCTGTAACGGGAATTAAATATGTTATTTATTTACTAAACGTCGTTCTATAATATCGTTTTTATTAAATTTAAGAAAACTTATACTTAACTAGGCCTTAAATCTTTCGTTAGTTATTAATTAAAGAGCTATTAAAATGTAACGAACCTGTTATATATCTATTTAAAGGTATAAATAGTATCCGAAAAAAGGTTTTAATTTCTAAATAACAATAACACGATAAATAATTTAGGGGTCTGTTCGTTAAAGAGATTTGCGGATTTTTTCCTTAATTAAAAAACGGTACCTTTAATTAAAAACTTAAATAAATAACTAAAAAGCGAAACTATCCAAAGGCTATCTACTTAGGAAATAGGCTTATTATATATATACCTTATTTCTTTTATGTCTTCGTATAGTTTCCTAAAAGTTTCTAGATGGTTTCTGTAGCGCCCATAAAGACCATCTAGCAAGTCCGAAGTTTACCCGTCTGGGTCCACACCCCTAAGGCTTCCCTTCTGGCCAAGAAGTCGGCATTGTTCGTAACACGAAAATCCAAAAACAAACGTTCTTTAAAAAAGGTTTACTTACTATATAAAAAAAAGAAGTTTTTCTAACTGAAAAATGGTAATAAAAAATGCAATTAACAACGGCTAAAAATAATCGTCACCAAAATGTTAAACGAAAAAAAGGAAATGTGGCATTTCGGCAAACCCGGACATAATACGCATATTTATTAAAAACTGTAAATACGTTTAATAACGAAAAATCTATTTAATTTATATTGATCTTTTATGTTATAGTTATACTATTTAGATTTGTAATTACGAAATGTTAAAAAATATCCATCTTACTTATATATCTAGTTTATATATGTGGTACGTTAATAAACTAATTAAAGCTTCATTATAAAAATCTTTTAAATATTTTAAAAAATAGCTAAAATTAATAAATATTACAAAAGTTTTAAACCTGCGGAAAAAAACTTTAAAGGCGATTTTTTAAAAAAGAATTAATAAATTAAAAAACTAAAATAACCGGAAAAAAAGTAAAATGGAAAGTTTTAATTTTAAAAACTAATAAAAATATAACAATTAATATTTCAAATTTTTCAAGACGTTAAAAAAGTATGTTAATTAATCAGATATACTATCGCATATTAACAACACAAAGCTACGCTTTAATCGGAAAATAATTGTTCCGTTACTAAGTTATATAAAAGCTATACGCGTATTAAAAATCTGTTAGCTAGCCAGGTGTGCTATAGCACACTAACTACAGAAGGCTACGCTTTAATCGGAAGATAATTATTCCGTTACTAGGTTACACAAAAGCTATACGCTGTAAGATAATGGGTGGAAGAGTAAGGTGATGGCCGAACAGTAGCAGATCATTCCAAGAAGTAAGTGTATTAGCAGACTTCCATCTGGGTTGTATGTAGGATGCACTGCTACG
>QJOB01000258.1:0-86529 GCA_004155035.1 Monosporascus sp. 5C6A
CTAAAACAAAAAAAAAAAAAAAAAAAAAAAAAAAGGGGGAGGTAGCATTGAGACTTGAATGCGCGGAAAAGGCGACATTGTAGTATAAAGTAGAGACTCATGGTGACGGTTCACGTCGTCATTCCCCCCGCAACGCACGCAGACATCACGTAAAAAGAAAGCTTGCCGATCTCCTGCTCCACCTCCACTAGAGCCGGGTATAACTACATAGATAAGACCGCTAAGGTGATCCGATTAATCGAAGATTTGAAAGTGAGCAGGCCACGACAGGGACGCGACCTCGGATGGTCCGCTCCTAGCCTCCCAGGGACACCCCATCGAAAGCGGGCTGCCCTGTAAGTCGTTAAAAGGCGGTCTCCAATGCGGACGAGAGCTCCTTTGCATCCGCCTGGATTCGTCCTCGTTTCGAACATTACGGAGTGCCGACCCAAGGACTGCTCAGCAGCATGGCCGCTACCCGACTCCTCCGCGCCCTCGTCGCGGGGCTTATACCCGTCCTGCCCCTCGTATCGCTCCTAGACGCACCCGTACCATCACGTGCCGCGACACAGTTCACCGGCGACATCCTCCACGGGGCGCCCGTCATCACGCACCTCTCGCTCGAGGACGTCCCGGAGTCGGCCGTGACACGGTACTACCTTCGCGTGCCCAGCGTCAGCGGCGGCTGGGACGTGCACTTGCCAGTGTTCGTGGCGCGGGGGCCCGCCGATACGCTGCGCGCGGGCAAGAAGCTGTCCGTGTCCGCGTCGATCCACGGCGACGAGCTGAACCCCGTCCGCGTCACGCAGCGGCTGCTCGAGCTGCTGGAGGGGCTCGACTGCCGTACCCTCAACGGCACCGTCATCGGCATGCCCACGCTGAACCCGACGGGCAACTACCTCGGCCAGCGCAACTACTACACCGCCTCGGGCTCGGGCACGCTGACCAACATGAACCGGCTCTTTCCGGGCTCGGACCCCTTCGAGGGCGCCAGCGGGCCCGAGGGCCATGCGTGGATGGTGTGGCACAGCGTCTGGGGCAACACCTCCAACGTCGACGTCGCTGTGGATTTTCGTACGCTCCCCGCTTTAACCAACCCCCCGTGCGAATGCCCCTAACTTTCATCAGACACAGCTACGACCGGGTCGCACGCTCCATTATGGGTGTACGCCGACTTTCGGATGCCATACGTGGAGCGCATGGCGAAGCTGCTCGAGCCGGACGTCCTCAAGATCGACGGGGGCGAGCCGGGGAGCATAGAGACGACGTTCGTACGGCACGGGATCCCTGCCGTGACCGTCGAGCTGGGAGCGGCCCGGCAGTGGAACACGTCGATCATTGACCGGGGCGTCGCCTTTCTGGAGCGCCTGCTGGCGGACCTCGACATCCTGCCGCGGGAGGAGGAGGACGGAAAGCCGTACGAACCGGACCTGAGTCGCACCTTTACCGGCAACGTGTTCCATGGGCTGGTGAGCCGCTTCGGCGGATTCGTCGAGCCGCTCGTCAACGTGCTCGATGAGGTCGTGGCCGGCCAGCCCGTGGCCCACATCCGGAACGCCTGGGGCGATATCCTCGAGACGGTGTACTCCCCCGTGGCTGCCCGCGTTTTCCAGGTCCCCTCCGACGCGGCGACTGAGCCGGGCCGTGATGCCGTGCAGCTTGTTTACTATAGCACGGATATTCCAGACTGCGGGGCGGGATGCATCATTTCTTCGCGACATGCTGCGGCACCTCGGAGGAGGTGATCTAGAAGTGTCGGATCACCGCTTGGTGTGGTCATAACTCATCGAGCTTTGAAGCCTCATATTGAGCTGTAGTGGGAATTCCTGTCGCAGTAATCCAAGGGGGCTGAGCTTAAATGTTTGCTAGCGCAGCTCTAGTACAGTGTACTCAGAAGACACGAAGAAGAGAGAAAATGGGGCCGGGTGTACGGCGCTCGATACAAAGGAGCTATTCTCAGGTTAGTGGAATTAAACACTGCAAGGAGGTCAGATATGGCTCACAATTTCTGGTGATAATACTACGAAAGTCGGCTTTTCGACCCTCTTCAATTTGTTGATTATCGGGTAGGTCACCAGATAATATCTCTCCTTTTAAGAGAGCTAAAACTCGCTTATGTACATAAGATATCGGCCATGCCATGACATCAATGATTGCTTCGTCCATTACATACTTGGGTTAACATAACGATGCATGCATAGTCGGCAGCGACTGCGAAACCTCACTAGACACCAAAATGAATACCAAACACATCATTCGTCGGCGACATCCGTGACGTAGTACACGGATCAGAACGTCAACCTCTGGCCGGCATTAGCCTGGACGTAGCTCTTCACCTTCGCGGAGCCGAGTAGCTGGTACGAGTACGGGACAGACGTCAAGGTACCCGCGGGCGCCTGGTTCTCGCCGCCGCCGAGGTCCACGTCGCGGACGACAGCGCCTCCAAGGCCGCCGTTGTCGTTGCTGAAGATGGCCTTCTTAGAGGGGTTCTCGAAGGCCGTGCTCTCGATGAGCAGCTGCGCGTACGCGCGGGAGTTGATGCCCGTCTCGAGGAGGTTCGACAGAAAGCAGCCGTAGTAGACCCTGATTAGCACTGCGATGCGATACGGCGCGCGTGGTGAGGTTTCTTACTTGAAGATGTGTCCCTGTCCGAACCGGTACATCGGCGTCCGACTGTTGATGTTGTCGAACCAGACGCCTGCGTAGGTGACGTGCAGGTGGACCGGTATCCTCGTCGCCATTGTTGTTGGAGTGACCCACCAGGGATCCCTTCCACTGTCCTCCTGATTAGTCCCAAGTTGTATTAACCGGAACAAACGGGTGGCTTATGTAGTCGTGCATATACGTGTTCGAGATCGTCACCCACTCCGACGCATGCACTACGTCGATCAACCCGTCGTGGTAATCCTTGTTGTGGTCAAGGTCGCCCGAAAGGTCGCATGAGTCGATCCAGACGTTCGAGGACTGCTGTACGGTGATGCCATCTCCGTAGTCGGCCAACGCTTTGGAGATCTTCATGTTCCTGATGATAACGTTTTTCTGGCCCCAGAATCGTGAGTCCAATACCCGTGAGGCCTACGAATGGTTAGTATATATCGCCTCGCAAATCAAAGCCACTCGGCTACGGGAGGGAGGTACGTACTCGACCCAGGCTTTCCGACGATACTCTTGTTAGACGTCACCTGGACCTTAGCCACACCAGAGAGCTTGCCATCGACGACCACGACCGCCGGCCCCTCTTGCCCTACGGCCGCGGTGAAGGAGGCCAGGTCCGCAACCGTCGTCGTCGTACCTCCCCCGCCACCGGTTGTGCTGCGAAGGGCCAAGTTAGCTGTGATGTGCCACCTTCGCAGTGCAGGAAACCATACCCTCCATTCCGTTGGCAGAAACCAATGTTACATGTGTCCGTGATCGTAGCCCTCTTCTGCACGGTACAGCTGTCTAGATAGTCATTCTCGGTTGGAGTTGGCATAACCGCGGCAAGGCCAGCCAACAGGGTAACGGGCAATTCGAACTTCGATGCAGCAGAGCGACTCGCGGGTGGTGTAGATCGCTAGTAGACTTATAAAGTAGCCCGGCACTACGGCGTCAACGGATGCCGGGTTCCTGGGGCTATTTTAGATCCCATATCGAAGAAGAAGACGTTGCATGGTAATTGATAAGGAGAACATGAGCCGCATAGATTCCTGGGTAGGCAGTCCATCCTAATCTTAGCACGCAGTATTCAAGGTGCCACTCGGGGAAACGCTTTGATGGAAATCCTCAAATCGGCGCCGTTGTTTGCTCAGGAGTCAGGGGCCGGTGGAAAAGGAGTAGTAAGCGGAGGCCCCGCTCCTACAAAACTCCAGAGGCAGCTGGGCATACCTGGGGAGGTTTAGGTACTTTGCAGGGTCCTTGCATCGTACGGATGTGCAATTCCAGAAAGAACCATCCATGACAGCATCGTCGTCCCAGTATGGAGCAGTGTTTCAGTAGGCCTCCCAATTGTAAACACTAAACTGACCACGCTGGGTTTCAACCTTGGGATGCAGTTGTAATAGCACTGAGCCTACCTCTCTCACATCATCCAGAAGTTATATTGCTTCCAATTTAATGCAAATTGAAGAATTCCGCCAAGGGAGTTTGTTAGAGAAATGTATCCGCGGAGTACGTGCCTCCATAGGCCGGATATGACGCTAGAACAAATCTGCACCCAGCCGCGACCCCGGTGAATCCAACGGTTTGGAAGCATGGAGATTTTCCGTCCAAGAAAAGTAAGCGAAGCACTTCAGTACGATAATTATATGCATGTGGATGATGAACCGGTCCCGCCGCAAATGCTCTAGACGAGTACTGTATGTTCAACCGCCACAGTACCCCATACTGAATATTTCAGCCGTATAGATGATTTCTCTACAGTCAGGGGTCAGGAGATACAGGCAAGGTAGGTACAAATACGAACTGGGAACGACTGGCGCATACGTTCCGTTCAACTCCGTCATGGCTACGATGAGAGTGGCATCAGATAAAGGTAGTGGCTATTTAACACGTATTTTATGGGCAAATCCGTGATTATAGCTGCAGAGTTGACGGCGGATCCATGTACGGGTCTCCTCACATACTATAAGATATTCACTCTTTACGAAGCTAGAATGCATAGTTTCATATCTGATAAGCGAGCCTCTTCTTCTTGATCTTTCATCCTATCTGAGGGAATCTACACACAATCGTAGTAGTAGCGGAAGATACAACTCGCAACCCTACGACCAGGCTTGGATGATGATATCGGCAGCCTATGTATGAGTTAGCCAACTATCCTCGTGAACAGTTTCTAGAACCCCAAAGGCAGTCAACACCGCCTCCACTTACCTTTTCACCAATAGCGTAGCACGTAGCGCTCGTATGCGTGCCTGGCAGCAACGGCATCATGCTCGCATCGGCGACACGCAGACCTTCCACTCCGAAGACCTTGAGGTCATTACCCACAACGCCTCCCAGCTCCCTAGGCATCATGGCAGCCGTGAAGCAGGGATGCTGAAAGCTGGCTACGGCGCCGTCCCGCATCCATTCTCTGATCTGTTCCCCATCCCGCACCTCTGCACCAGGGACCGTCTCCACGACGCCCATGGCGAGCATCGAGGGGGTAGAATGCACGCTGCGCATGAGCGGCACGAAGGACGCCATGATGTCCATATCCACGGGGTTCTCGAGCGTCCCGTACGTGATTACGGGCTCAGCATCATGGTCGTTAGGGTCCAGGAGGACGGAGCCGCGGCTCAGGGGTTTCAGATGGATGCCCGTGTCGGGCGGTCCATGGATAGGTACTTCGAAGACTGGGTGGGTTGGGTTCTCTAAAGCGGCGGCTAGGACCTCTAACTGAGCCAGGTACCCATTGACCACGGATTCGCTGGCGCCTGCAGGGAGGTATGAAGCTGCTTCGCCAGATGCTACTTGCTGTCGTACAGAGGAGGCGATATCCTTGTATGACGAGGTGATATTAGCCAAGGGTAAGTAGACGGCAGTGCTGGCTAGACCTAGCGTATACGGGCCCCGAGGCGGTGTCGCGTAAAAGGCCTCGATTGATTCTCGAAGGTAAGTCTCATTTGTTCTCAGCATGTCCACGTTCGGCACCGGTGGATTCGTGACTAGCCAAAGGCATTAGCCGTCGATCACGTATGTCGCCCCCACAGAAAGAAAAAAAAAAGGGGGGGCAAAGAAAAGAGCAAAAAGCCTCCCCAACCAATAATTCTAGAACTCACTATTCAATCTGAGCGAAGTGCCGCCATGGTCCTGGAAGTTGTACCCGACGCCGGGCAAATCATTGACGACCGTGATTCCTGCGCGCTTCAGCAGCTCGGCGGGCCCAATGCCGCTACGCTGCAATATTTGCGGAGTATGAATCGCGCCAGCTGATAGTATACTACTACATGTCAGCATCTCATCGACGCTCTAACTGAACCTCATATCTTGCTTCGTGCGACTCTCTGCAATGGGGGCAATGGTCCAGGAGAGTCCATGTGAATAATTAGACGGAGAAAAACGCACTGCGCATGTGTTAGCACTTGGCCAGGGAGGATACCGCTCGAGTCTAGTGATAGCCAAAGCGAAACAGGATAAATAATAGGGGCTTGGAACTCAAACAATGCTATACATACCACTTCCAACTTTGCATCAGCGGTGAAGACCTTCCCGGAATCGAGAGAGCGGATTTCCACCTTCGGTGGGCTTCTTGAGTGACGGCCTCGACCAGGATATACGACCCTCGTGACCTTGTGCTTAACAAGCAGGTCGTAATTCGTACGCTCACCGAGTTCCAGGTAATGGCCGAGGCCAGCGTGCGACCGCTTGGTAGCGTTAGGATATTGCGATGTTGGGACCCAGCATAGGCCGTCTTTGTCTCCAGCCGCGCACTCTCTGCGAGGAGCGACGCCAGCCTCAATCCATGCATTTCTCGTGGTTACTAATATCGTCAGCCAGTTCGCAAGCCACAGAAGGGACACAGAGGCAAAGTAAAACCCAGGGGTAGTCCGTACGCACAGCGGGCCACTGGAACGGAGGCCACGTAGAGAAGATGGGGGTGGAGCCCCCATAAGCAGCGTCGAAGTCCCAGGTCATTCCGAAATCAGCCACCTGCTCTTCGGTCGGCTCCACGAATGTCACGCTCTCCTACGAGTAAGCAGGCTAGCTACCTTGTAGGGGTCCGAAGTAAGATACCTTCTTAAAATATGGGAGTAGGCCGTCCCAGTCCCACCTGATCCCGTTCTGCGACGAGGGGCTCGCAAGTGCTTGCCAGTCATCATAATCGTGACGGGAGCCCCTATCGAAGAGCTGGCCATTGACGGCCGAACTGCCTCCGACGGTCCTTCCAACCGACAGTAACGCAGTCCTGTTGTTTATTCCCGGGACGGCCGGCGAGTAGACGAAAGTAGGTCCTAGCGGGGGGGTGCCAGGAGGGTCAAATACGCCCGGCGTCTCGTCAAAGTCACCATATTCTACTACCAATACCGTACCTGTTTCAAAGTCAGCATCTCAACGACTCTTTCGTATAGAACAGTCGTAGTCCTCGAGATGGTCGTATCGCCGAACTTACGGTCAGGGAATGCCGCCGACAGGCGATCGGCTACCGTCAACCCAGTTGTGCCGGCTCCAGCGATGATAAAATCATAGCTCTCCCTCAGATCGGCGATTTGGCGCTTGACGTTGAAACTGGGTGATCCTAACGCGACACCGGCAAGGGCTAGCGGAACGAGGACCTGGGAGATCATCATGGCCACTCCAGCTTTCTGTCGAACAGGGGTCCAGTATCCAGACACCGGAGTTAACAGAGCTGGGGAGCAAGGAAACCCTAGGCAAGTTCTCCGACGGGCTTTTATAGAATTGTCTACTCATTCGCGGGGGATGTTCCTAACAAGCCATGGCGCTCTCGCCAAGATGACAACTCTGCCAATCATGACCGATCTTCGAAGAATGGGTGTTCTCCTACGGTGTCCGAGAGGGCTTACTCTCTTATTTCAATAATTTTGTCCAAAAACGCATGATTTTGCACCCTACTAAGGGATTAGTACACACCCTAACAACTGCCAAACAGCCGCCAATTTTGAAGTCTTTACAGCTTGGCGTCGACCCAATTAACCTTGACCTAATTAACGGGTATAGCTAGCGTTTCTGTACGAATCATTCAAAAATGAATCATTCGAAATAATTTAACGAATTATTTCGAATCATTCTTAAAAATGCGGTCTTTTCGGACCAAGCTGCCTCCAACGACCCATATATTTAAGTGTAGAAACGCAATTTTGATGAGATTCCTAGTCTGTAGTTTCCTTTTCTACTAAATTAACTGATTAAATATAATATCCTTTAATTCCTTTTCCTTTTTAAGGCTTAGCGTTTCTTACGTAATTATAACTTCCCGTTTAAAAGCCCGATAATTTATATAAATAAATATACATTTGTTAGTGTTTTTAAGGCTTAAACGGTTACGGTTATTACTGTAGATAAATTTCGTAATTAAAAAGGACCTTTCGTTAAGTACGGAGTTGGCGATTATGGTAAACAAATTTAACGCCAGCTTCCTAAGGTAATTTTTTGTTGCAATAACGCGGTTCCAGATTTCAAGTAACTTTTCAAGGCTTTTATACAGCTATGTATGTGGTACGAAAGATCTCTAACGGTTCCTAAAGCGGTCGAAATTAAAAACAACCTTCCGGCCATAATGTAAAGGTAAATGGGTAACTAGCTATTTCGTAATATCTTTATAAATCGTTACAGAAAGTGGCGTATTTCGTATTGCAAAATTTAAACCCAAGTTACTTAGTTAATATCGGTAACTTATTATTATTACCTGTTATTTTTAAGGGAATATAAGTAATTTTAATTAACTTCGTTATAACGTTTTGGAATTTGTAATATCGATACCTAGATGTCGTAAATTTGATCCTAACGGCAAATAACGTAGCTAATATATAAAGCGTTAATTTTTAAGAAACGAATTGTTTCGTAAACGAGCTTTAAAACATTAAGAAAAAAATCCAGCTATTCCCAGAAACCCAAATTATTAACGATTTTAATTATTTGTAGCAGCATTTTTTTAGACGAATCGGTCGAAACGATGGAAATGCAAGATACCCGATAATCCTTTATTATATTAAGGCGGATCGTAAAATTAAGTAATGTTTTTTTGTTTTTTATTTATTAATTCGAAGTAACGATATTGTATATTTTATTATGTAATAACAGAAAGTATAAAGGCTTTTCGTTTCCCGTTATATGTATAGTTTTATATATAAGAAAACGGGCAAATTGGAACTTTATAATTCGAAAGTTCGTAATTATTGTTATTATTTTTTTTATCGTAAAAGCGAAAGGTTCCTTTTAATTAACTGTTAACTTAAGTTATTAAGGTAAGGTAAAATAAATTTTAACCGATTTAATGATATTTTTTATTAGCAGCTAAAGGTTATATAAATCGCAAAAAATGCTTTAATAATGCGATAAACGGGTTTTTATTTTAAATAGCTTATGCGTTATTCCTATTGTTAAATAGGTATTAATACAAAAGTTAAGAATTTTACTTAAATTTCTACCTGTAAGGTTTTTAAAAATTGGCAAAAATAACGTTAAGTAGTTCGAAGTAATAAAGCGTTTTTTGTTAATATTAACAGTTTTCCAATAAAAGCAGATTCGATTCGGTAGTTAAATAAAAACGTTAAAGATACGGTTTTTATTAACGTTATTAAAAATATTAAAAATTATTACGATTTTTTTAGTTACTGCAATTATTTTTTTTACCTTAAAGTAATATTCGTTATATACGTCGTTTAGTTATTTTTTACCGATAATATCCTTTTTAAGGGAAGTATAATACGAATTTAGCTGTTAGAATTTTTTTAGGTATTCTTTGTGTTAATAATAAATAAACGAATTACCTGTAACAAAAGTTGCTTTCGTAAATTACCGATTAATACGTTCCTTTTTACTTACCGTTAAGCGTAGGTAATTTCGTAAGATATCTGGTATTCTTTTAGTACTGCGTTACTAGCAAACGTAAGACTTGTAATTATTTTTTAAGTGGCGCTTTAGTAACCCTGCAGTATTAATTAATTCGGTGTTACAGTAACGGCAGCGAGATTTATTCGGCTTTTTAGCTTTTTCGAAATAACTTCGGAGCTCGGTATCGTACGTCCGGGGCATCTTAAATGGATGAAAATAACCCTGTTTCTTATACAAATTAGCTGTAAAAGCGGGGAAGACAAGATGGGAAGGTGGTATTGCAGAGAGAAATGGAGTCGTGGGGAAGCGCATGGGCCACTGAAAGGTTCCGTTGCGAATTATACGGTATTATACGTACTTTTTCAATAATTCGGAATGATTCCGAATCATACGCTCATTTAGAAACGTTAGGTATAGCTAGGTATAGCCATATCTAGCTATACCCAGCTATATTCGTTAATTAGCTTGACGGTAATTGGCTCGGTGATAACTAACGCAGGCGCTTAAGGAAGCAATTATCCAATCAAAATGGAATAAAACTGGCAGCTGGCGCTAAATTTTTTAGTACACACACCAAGGGTGATCTTAGGCATTTTTTCTGGAAAAGTTGAAATAAGAGAGTAAGCCCTCTCGGACACCGTATTCTCCCCGCTCTCGTTGCTTCAGCGTTTGTCTAAATCGGGAGGAGTGCCTGATACTTTCAATTCTACCGGTAAGCCAACGGCTATAAGCCATATTAGAATCCACGCAGGGCACGTCTAGAACTCCGGGATTAAAAGGTACTAGTATAACTTCTTTCTTCACAGCTCTCCACGGGACTCCGCGGAGGCTTCAGTCCACGACTGAGGCTTCCATTTTATTTCGTAAGTATAGGTAGAGCTTCCAAACGCGCGCCAATCACCTGATGGAAGTTCAAGTCTCGAGGCCGGATCACTGCGCCTAGAGTATTATATTCCGAATCAAGCATGACAGCTGGGTGCCAAGACACAATGTCAGAAATTCCATAGGGGTTGAGAAGGAATCATATAAAACAAAGTACGAACTCAAGGTATAATTAAGTGTTCTAGACGGCCCGCGGTATTAACGTCGAGCATCGCGCTCATCTAGGTCTATCACCTCCTCGTACGCACCCCTATTAAGTCCCTTCGCCCGTCCAGTGCGCCAGCACTCCATGGCGCGCGCCCCCAGACCGCTCAGCGTGCGCCTGAAAACCAGGAGCAAAATGAGGGACAGGAACGACAACACGGAGGCGGCGACGGAGATTCCCCCGGTGGACGCGCCACCTCTCCTGCCGCTGCCGGAGACCTCGCCGAGGTCGAGGCCCAGCAGAAGGATGACGCAGGCCGTCCAGCCCGTGAACGCCCTGCTCCGCTGTCCCGCGCCCGTCTTGTCGTTGTACTGCTCCCAGAACAGGCCCGTCTTCGCCCAGCTGCCGTGCACCGTGTCGATGACGTTCCGCCGCAGCCGCGCGGCGAGCGATCGCGCTCTCGCCCGCTCGGGGCCATCCTGCGTCCCCAAGTCGCGGAGCCGGAGTACCGCGAGCACGTTGAGGTTCATCCACACGGCGCCCCGCCAGTAGTCTTCGTCCTTGCCATAGTACGGGTCGGCGGCGCTCAAGCTGCGCAGTCCGTGCGGCGACCAGAGGTGGGAGGGATCCGCTAGCAAGTCTAGGACCGCTGGTAAGTTGGGGTGGTCGGGCTCCATGAGTCCCAGGAGTAGCGGGAACAGAGACACGTATCCGAGGTGGCATACTCGCTGGAACTCCCCAAAAGTGTCTATGGTCGCGTCGCAGTAGGCTGCCTCCGCGGGATCCCAATGTAACGCGTCGAGATTATGCCGCACGGCGTCCAGTTCTTCTCCATATACGGCTGCGTCGCTATGCTCACCGAGATACTCGGCAACCTCCTGAAGGGCTTGGGCCGAGGCCCCCATCCACGCCAGAGCATCGACGTGCAACTCGCCGGGGTGGGGCGGGTTCGCTCGCGGATAGTCGTCAAAGCCACTTGTTAGCGTGTGCATCGGGGTCCGGCCCCGCCAACGGAAGCCCTCGCCCATGATGGCATCCTCGGGCCGTGGGTACGAGTCAGCAAAGCTCCCAGCCTGAGTACGACGGAACCACTGGTAGTGACGGGAGAGGAGGGGATACAATTCTCCTAGCATTGCTGAAGTTTCGTTCGCCGAGGAGATGTACTTCGATCGGTGACCGAGATAGGTGTGAGCGGCATTGACTTTTGAAATCAATATGGGGAATAACAATAATAGGGTAGGAGGATTGGCGTAGTGAGGATACTGGACCTGGAATTCTTCAGGTACTCTGCTGCGAGCTTCAGGCCCCAAGATCTGTTCCCGGGCAATCCAGCCATCGTCATCCATCGAGCTCAGCCAACTCCGGAGCACAGATACGGCCAGGTCAACGTCCCATTCGATGACCGGGAGAAGATGGAAGCCCTCGTCCCAAAGGAACCCACGGGGGAATATCGGCCTCGAGGGTACGTGAGATAGCAGGGAGGCTGGTTGCGTGTTAGCAATTGTTGCGCGCCCCATCGCATCCGCGGCTTTCTCCCAGAAACCCGGATCTGTTTCCAGGTATTCCGTGGCGTTCGTATAGTCTACCTTGCTGTCTCCGTGGAAGAAGCCTAAGCCGCCTAGAAGATTCGACAGCAAAGCCCTGCTGAAACCAGCGTAGCGGTCGTCATTGAACGGCGCAGCTCTCGGAAACACTTTATCGACACGTTTCCGAAAACTGGATTCAAAAGTCGTAATTCTGTTTTTTATATCATCCGCTAGAATATGTCAGAAGGCCGACCACACAAGGGGTAGGCCAACCTACGAGCTAAGAGTGTGGCTGATGCAGTCCTATAAGAGAAGGTAGCCTAGGCAAGGACCAGTTAGACTCCGGTGAAAGAATGCATAGGGAACGTAAGGTAATTACCGTGAAGGCGCCCTCGAAAACCATCTGTATAAAGTGCATGTTTCCTAGACCGGGCGCATCAACCAAATACGCCGCTTGATTACCGGCACCGGCAAGAACCTGCTTGGTGAAGACAGCTATATGGATGAACAGACTTAGCACTTTGCTTGACGGTTTAGGGTTACTTTCTGACGTACATTTGGCTTGCCAGATCTCGTCTTCGGAGACCTGCAAGCTCTTCACGGCAGGTCCTTCGACGAGACGGTTGCTGGCATCTCCGACAACGTGGAACTCGAACGAACCCAGCGCCGGATCAGTGCCGTAACAAGCTGTCGCATTGGTTCCCTTGCCGGCTCCTTCCGATTTGACATTTGCGCATTTGAGAGCCTTGGCCTCCGAATTTTCGGCTTTCTCGAGGGCAACGTGAAAGACGACGGCAGTCTTCACGCGGGCTGGCGCGCCTGGTCTCACCCGTGCGCTCACCCGAACGCCCCAGCTCTCCTCGTCCTCCAGCTTGATGAAATCGGTCGTGATATCGACATAACCCGGACTGTCATGTATCGTCTGAGAGCCCCCGATACGGGTATCATACATCGTCCATCCATAGCCTTCCATGCCATCGTCCTGTTCACAGGTATCGTGAAGAGCTAGTTTCAAAATGAGCACAGTGAACCCATCATTGAGAGATAGGAGCCTGGGACGTACTGTCGACGAGGGTAGACTTATCCTGCCCCCGTCCCCACATCATGCCCATGAGAAGCGTGTCTGGAACTTGAGGGCGAACACCGAAATACAGATTGGGCCTATAGGGGCCCCATCGGAAAATCGTGTCATTGTTCTCCCTCGGCTCATATTCTAATGCTCGGACGAGCTGCCAAAGGTCCAGAATCAAGAGGGCAAGACACCTGGAATGCCAAGTTACGCGCATTGTCGTCTATCATGGATGAAGGAGCAAAAGGTTGCGGTGGCCGAGGCGAAGAACAACGATGCGCATTTTAGCTGAGACTTTGCGCTAAAGGATGCATCGGCAGCGGAACCTTGGCAGGAGTAAGGCCCAGATTCCACGAGCGGTCAATGGGACACCCACAGCATATCCAGGGTTTACATGAACAGGTTACCGCCGTAAAAAAAGAGCTCTGAGTAACAAAAAGGGTCGTGTTGATGTTCTTCATAGGCTTTTCGTCATATGCAGCTGGTATGCAATAATTAAACTTCCCTAAAGGTGTACCGGCCGCCCAGACTTCAGGGAGCAGGCTCCATTTTCTTTCCCCTCTCCTACCAGCCCCTAATTGAAGAACCAGTCGGCAGCCACTGAGCGCGCAAGGATTAGCACGCTGCAGCCTAGGTACCCACTATAGGCCTTAGCCTGGCACTAAAACTTGTGTCGCCCTTCCAGAAGATTTGAGGAACAAATATAGGAGCCTACAAAGACACCACTATGACCGTCAACGCTCATGATAGATTCCTTGATTCTCCACGTCGAATGGGCATATGACGACGTGGAAGCCGCTATCTTCTCGTTAACTGTAGATATAAGACGGCATCTAGTAACCCCGCGGGAGTAAACCCGTCAGCAGCGCCCTCATTCGTTTCTTCCCTGCTCTCCAGTTCCGCCGCCTCGAACCACCGTGTAACGCGCCCTTCTATAGGGGTACCTTCTGGTAGTGTCCGGAAGACTTCCACTCTGTGGGCAATGGCGAAAGTTATCTATCCACCGAGTCGCAGTAGTATTCTTCATCGCAGCTCTCAACTCTACCGGTAATGAAAGAGCCGGACCACACCTCCCTAAATCCCAGAGCGATGCTCGACCTTTTCGTATAGGGAAGACCTCCACGGTCAGTTGCCATCGGACGTAGTTGCCATATACCCGATATGGATTGCCAATTACCCCCAAGATCAGATCAGACCCAAAGCTGCAATCAGGCTTCTTCTCAGGTAGGCCTAGTGGACGCCAAACCAGCCGCTATTCGAACGTATGTCGTATTAAGTAAAGTTCTGGATGGGCCTGGCGTCGACGAACCCCTTGCGCCGGGGTTACATGCAAGGGGCTAAATAACGGCGTGGATACCTTAAGTGGTGCCTCTTGTCCGTGAACAGGAAAGTTACGTAAGACATCACTCCTTGAACGGACCAGGGCCTAGAAGAACCTCGTGTCGAGGCTCTCCCGTACCGGCGCGACCGTCCCGTTCAATGGATGCATGGCACATTGACTCCATCGAAACGGCTCATGGTCATCAACAATAGCAGAAGCGCTTTGGAGCGGCTGGAGTCAGTGTTCTCGGCGAGCCCCACCCGAGTACGAGCGACGGTCGTCGACAACAGGTTCCAGAAATGCCCTCCAACAGCTGTTCCGACTGACATGTACGATGCGGATGCATAACCGGCTTTTGACGCTTCAGCATTCGGCAGGCTGCAACCCAAAATTCCATGTCGCCCTGAGAAGTCTGGCCCTGGTCTCGGTAACGAACAACCCGTGCCTCAGCTCTCTTCTTGTGCGCTGAGCCAGACACCAAAGACGGAGCCGGCAACCCAGGCTCTGCGCTTCTCTCGCCTCCTGTTCCTCGACAGCTCCTACCCGCGGAGCGGTGGAAGCCCGACGGACTTCTCCCGAAACACCTTCGCGGCTTGCGCGCCGGGCATCGGATGCCTGACCGCCGATCAGTAGAGCTCGCTCCACGGCCCTACGCCGGCACAGAATGCCGCGTCGAAGGCCGCCTCGTCGCTAGACGCCAGACGCAGGAAGGTGACATAGGTCTTGGCGAGGCGCGCGGCGTCGTTGACGCGGCAGTCCGTGCTCTGGTTGCTGTACCGTGAGCAGATCCCTGGGATTCGCGGGGGAGTATTTCGCCTGGAGCCCTCGCGGGTAGTAAGGCTAGGGTGAGTAAGGTACAAGACCCCCAGCAGGGCCGTCGCGATGGCGTATCTCAACGACGGCCGCACCCGCGAGGATGGAAACGTTTCGAGCTGCGGCCGCCACGAGGGAGAGTCGCTACGCCGATGGTATTCGACCGGCGCATCACTGAGGCCCCTCGCGAAGGGCCGAAGTGAGTTGACCTCACATACACCCTGTATGCCTGCCCGTATGTTCCCCCAATGCAATGCAAGGTTATGGAGGATACATAATAGCAAGTTCACGGATTGACATCATAATCCAGATGGATTCCATCTAGTTTACCAAGTCACAAAACCAAGAGCAGCAGCTGGGGGTCGCAATACAAGCCGTCCCACTTCACTTACGCCGTAGCGACGTAGTAATAAGCCCCGCAACTGCCGCGCCCCCCGGGCTCAACCGGCAACGCAGCTGGGGCCGATATTACAAGCATACCCGGGGATGGCTTCGAATCCGATATACCGGTTGCGAAGCGCGCTTGTTTCCCAGTTGTCGTCTTGCGAAATCATTTACTTTACCAACCGGCGCGTCGGATCCGATTTGAATCTTTCGCGGAATGTGGCTTACCTTTTCTAAAGTTGTGTTTTAACCTTATACACTTAATAGTTGAGTCACCCCTATACTTAGCATTAGCAGAATTTGGAATTGACTAGCAGTAAAGACGAATGAAACCATGGTCCTTAGAATTCGATATGAAATGACAACAGTTATAATGGTCCGGATCTTTTTATGATTGATTTATGTAATTACGTAGCTTCGACGGGGTATACAGAGACCAAACAACCATGCCATTGCCTAGATTCGGCTAGCATTCGAGGAGCGGGCGTAGGTAAGTCTACTTCAATACATACCGATCACCCACGGCGACACCTTCATCAGAACATGACCATTATCACCTCAGCTAGACATCCGTCCATTAGTCGACAGCAGCACCTCCTTTCACATGCGCCGGCCTGGGACTCGCCGGCTCAATATCGCGGCTCATTTCCAAATCCCACTCGTCTCCGCAGAGGACGACGTTCGGGCCCGATATGTGGCTATGAATGTTGTTGTTTTTGTTGCGGCCCGACGATGACCCCGGGCCCGGGGAGGACCGGAGGGTTACGGCTGGTGGCGACTGGGGCCCGCCGCTCGCGCCGCCCGACGCCGACAGCCAGTTTCGCCAGCCCTGGGAGCTCCTGGACCGTTCCACGACGAAGGCGCGCAGGGCCGGAATGCTCGCAGCGATGATGCTAGTGGCGCCCTCGGCGGCCATCTATGTACGCACAGGGCTAGGGTTAGTGCCAGGCACCTAGGGCGCGCTCCAGATTACGCGGGGGACGAAGATCGGGGTCGGATCGTTCTAGGACTCACCCATATGAATCCGAAGTATCCGTACTCTGCGCTGGGGGTCAGCCGCCTAGCTACGTATCCAAGAGGAGGGGGAGCTGCGAGGCAACTCACCGAAGAAGTCGCGGGTGTAGATCAGGGCGACATATGTGTATCTGAAGATGGTGATCATGCCGGATCTGCGAGCAGCGTCGCTTTTCAGTAACGAGGTAACTCGCCCGGACAGGCGGAGTGGACCTCCTAGTAGGTAGATCAACTTACAGCAATCCGAAACTCAACGCAATCGCGACGCCGACCTTCTCCTTGGGCCGCATCCTCATGGACCAGATTATCTTCCACGCGAGGAGCGTCAAGGCGAAATCGCTAGCGGCACTCCACACTACATGGCGTGAAAGGGAAGACGCGCAGTTAGCTAACAACCCCCGAATCTGTCCACGGAGACCCAGGATCTGACTCTCGTTCCACTTCGCGAACACGACCAGCTAGCCTGGCCCTAACCCAGCCCAGCCCAGTAAATATTTTGCGACGAGGGGAAGGAAGGACAGGAAGCGACTCACCACCGCTTGCCCAGCCGAGGTACAGCGGGATATACGTATTCCCGCAGCGGCCGCCCGGGACCTGACCGTAGACCTTCTGGAAGGGGTCGCAGATCGTGAAGCGCGCGACGAGGGGCGGGACGGCGGTGACGCAGACGAGGCCGACGATAATCACGCGGACGAGCACGCGGCCCCAGCGCACGAGCGTGACGCGTAGTAGGGCGACGGCGAACGAGATGCGGGCGCTTGCCACGATGACTGTCGAGGCGCCGCTGTAGATCGCCCCGTACGTGGCGATACCGTAGAGCGCGTCCGGGTCCAACTCCGTATAGGGCCGCCCGAAGCCGAGCGTGACCGCCTTCGTTATGAGCGATACGGCAACTATGAGCAGCGCCTGCGAGAAGAGCATGACGATATCTGCGCTTGGGTTCGTAAGCGGTTCTATAAGGCGCGGGCCGGGGCCGCTCGGTAACTATGTAACGGCTCGTCCTGTGGGGGAGAGACGTACCGTCCCACCAGATATACCGCCCGCGACTGAGCTTCGCGAAGATGCGCAGCCCGAAGACGATACCCGAGGTGGTAGCGATGGGCCATAGCGCGGCCATCAGTTTAGGGCCGTTGTTCTCTTCCGTGATCTCTTCCATCGTACAAAATCTTCGTCCGCAATCAGGGCGCCAATACACTACGTCACTCTCTGGTTTAGTTCGTCGCAGGCGAGACCTCAGAACCGCATCGCAGAGGGTCAGGTTGGGAGCGATGACTTTCGATCACGGCAAGGGACCAACGAGCAGAGAGGGCAGCACTAAGAGGGAAACTATGGCGACAATGAAGAAGCAGAAGGAGAACAGGATCGGGGTGGTAGGAAATGAATCAGGACAGCAAAGCAAGGCAGATAGATGGCCTTCCCATGCATACGTACACACATACAATCACAGTCAGCATTCCGCGGCGTTCCCGATCGGATCGGATCAGCCCGTCCGTCCGCCCCATCCCACCGGTACGGTGTCCGGAACGAACGCATGCGGGGTGAGATGTGGGTGTGTGTGGTCAGCCAACGACGTCAGATCAAAGTCAGCGATGACAGCGGGGAACACTGGGCATAAGACCAATCGTTTCTGCCCAAATTTCCGAAGCCGGCAGATGTGTCTTCAAAATGCAGAGGGAAGAGCCGACGCCAGACGCTCTGGTTAAGGCTCCTCTCTTTCATCACCCAGCTAGCGGTCCCTACCCCGACGAGACCAGGCCGTGAATATCATCGAAGGAACGCGTCCCGTTTCTTGACAACTGTCGAAGATGATTAGACCTGCGTACAACATGTCTCATACGTGGCCACCAAGGCAGCTAGTCGAGGAGGCAGAGGCAGAGGCCGGTGGGTTCCACGAGTCGCACTCCGCCGTTGGGGAGACGGAGGAACACGCGGGCACACTACCGGAGAAATTGGGAGGAGATTTATTGGCTGTCTACTTTCGCTCATAGGCACGAAAGCGAAAGGACCACAAAAGATCCGTCGTGCATGATGATCCAGAGCAGATTATCAGTTTTGTTCTCATATGATCATCAAAGTCCGCCATTAGGCAACCTAGTCGGGCCGTAGTATCCCCTTACCGAATCACCACAGAACCGAGTTCATGCGACATCGATATATAGACCCGGCCTCCATAAGTGATTGTCGATCGCCGGAATACAGAACCGAGGAATAGGCCTAGCGGCTACGTGCCTCTCCTTTGCGCAGTCGGATAGCCAATTCCAGGCGGCCGGGCCAAGGGTCGCAAGTATAACTCCCAAGGGCACCTTTTTATTAGTTACCTCCACCGCCCCGGAAGATTCTAAGTTTCATAACATTTCTAGTATTTTTAACGCAGTGTTTTCTTTATCCTATACAATTAAAGCGGTTATCCGATTTTATTAATATAGTAATATTTAGCAAAATAGTTATTTATAATATATTAAAAACTTGGCTTTATGTTTATATCTAATATCTTGTTTAAAATTTTTATTACTAAAACGTTATATAGAATATAAATCCTGACTTATCAATATATATAAGTAAATCTTATCATAAATTTTATCAAAGTCTATGTGGTTCGTCCGTAAGGGAAATAAGTGGGCAGTAAACGTAGCCAACAGAAAATACCACGTGGAGTCGTAGGTAGGCCGCCTCACGTAATATAATAGTCTTTTTTGCATATCCAATAATTGGTCAGCGACCCCAATTCTCCCTCGCATGGGACGTGACCGAAGGTTTTCTTTAATTAACCACGTAACGGTTAGGATGGAACGACGAATTCGCAAACGCGGTGGGGTGGGCCTCACGTTATGTAGTCTCCCCGAATTATACGGACCCTCCGGCCCCGAGGGTCAAGGGCGGTGCGATCGATTTAAAAACGCAATCAGGAATTTAAAGGGGGACTTAGAAGCATTTATAGCCTTCGTCGGCATCTCCATCGGTGAGCTGGTCACTTCGAAAAATCCAGGACGTTAAAATAGGGAGGTAGGGTTAGCTGAGTTGTCCGACATATTTGACAACCGCTCAGCTAGGTACCTAAGTGCCCTCCAAACGTACAGTACCTACCAAGAACCACGTACGCACGCAAATAGTATGGGCCATAACATCCTTACAGAAGCGAAGATAGTTCAGTTCTTCAACAAACACTTTAACGATGTTAATCACTCAGTTCCTAAGGCTCTCGAAGCGAGTATATGCACCTAATACCTAATTACCCGGGAGTCACCCGGGCGAGGGCGCGCACCCGATCAGGATTAACCATTCTTTTCCGTCAAGAAAAAGAGCCCGCATGTGCGAAAACAAACCCTTTTCGAGCACAAGGGCCTGTCGTTAAACCTTCCCAATTTTCCATGAGCCTTGGCTGATGACAGCTCTTTTTGCCAAAACAAAACATGCCAGGAAGGACCTGAATCCAATGTGTCTTCTTGCCCCGTGTTTGCCTCCCGCCATTTTCGGCCTCTTGCCCGATGCCGTCCCGGATGCCTGACGTGTCCGATTCTTGTGCGCATACGGACAGCGCCCCGGTGACCAACCATATAGTCCTATACAAATTATACAGCAACCCATTAGCTCGATGGGTAAATATCATTTCGTCCAGCGCTCCCGGCCACATTTGTCTCCACTGACATCCCGGTATCCCCAGTCCTTCGCTATCGATCAAGGAAAGCGAGGGACCAAGACATACCACATGTCAAGACCCGGCGGACGACCGTGGCGGGGAAAACCCGCCAAAGATGTATGTGCGTAAACAGAACATGTCAACAATAGAAGATATCATTTCGCCCTCCTATAACTCCGGTATCAGCTGTGAAAGGCGTAAGAGATCGTGTGAGTAATAGGCCGGCCTTTTATGCAATAAATCCAGAGCGCTCGTTGCCGACATCAGCAATACAACAAAAAGGATGGGGTATCAATAAACGAGAAAATGATATGTTGGAGGCGACGAGGTCAGCCTCCACAGCGGTGGTAAAACGGCGCTAATTCGCTCGCAATTCGATAACGACGGCCATGCTCTTTTTCATGAGAATAAGGTAATGCGGGGGTGGTCGCTCAGACCGCGAGGGTACTGTTATTGTTGTTATTGTGCCGATCCCTCGAGATCCAGCCGAAAAGATCCGTCTTCTGCACCGAGGGAGTAGCGAGGGCCGAGGTCTCGATTGACGGAGTCCGAACACCGTTTTCCCGGGGCTCCAGCAGCAAGCTCTTGCGGTAATAGCTGACCTGGACGTTGCCCCCCTCCGACTCCTTGACCCGCAGGATCTCCGCCTGTATCCACTCCTGCATGTCCGGCAGCTCGGTGAGTCTGTAGGGGATCTGGAACCTCTGCAGCTCGCCGATGATCTTGGCGGTGCGCGCGTGCTTGTCGAAGTTGACGATGGTCAACCCCTGCTCGTCTCCTTGGGGGCCGGGGATCTGCTTGGTGGCGGGGTTGCCGATGTCGACGAACGTCAGGTCCGTCAAGAACATGCCGAGGAACGGCAGGCAGGGCGGCACGTGGCCCTGGAGACGGGCGCGGAGGACCTTGTTGTTGTTGGACGGCTCGACCACGGCCTGGAGGTTCCTGAGCACTTCGCGTCTCTTGGGGCTGACGAGGTCCCAGGTCCTCCGGAGCCGGCTGATGATCGAGCTGTTTAGGCTGCAGATGATAGCCATGAGACCATCGTAATTGTTCAGCTCGAGACACTGGTGCGCGATCTTGATCCACTGCTTGATCGTCGCGGCACGCTTCTTGGCCTCGGGAAAATGAAGGATCGTGTCGGCTACCAAGTTCGACAGGTCAGTCGAGAACGCCGACATCGCCTTGACGTTCGGGGAGTCGACGCCGCCCTTCTTCATCCATTGCGACCCCAGGAGCTCCTCGGGCATGATGGCGCAGAAGATGTTCATCTGCTTCAACGTCAACTGACGGGCGATCTCGAGAGCATCGAAGTCGATGAACGAAGGGGAGGTTCCCCCGGCCTTAAAGTTGTTGAGAAGATTCTGCTGGCTCCTTGTCATCACGGGACTCGGCACCGGCGTGTCGGCCGGCACGTATTGAGAGATGGAGGTGCTGGTCTTGCCCATGGACGACACCAACCGAGGGACCAGGGGAGCCTCGGTGGACGAAACCCGCTGAGCGAGCGCGGCAAGGCGATTTCCGGCGGCCGGAAGCAGAGGCCCCAGCTTCGACTCGGCAAATTGTTGGATAAGCGGTAGGACCTCGCGGTCGGAGGAGTTTCGCCAATGCGACTCGAGCCACCCCTTCAACACGTTGTAGACGCGGAGCCGAACCGGACTCGCTATATGGGGCGCTTCGCCCACGTAGTCGAACCGCTCAATGAGAGCCTCGACGAGCTTCACCGGCGTGCAGAATAATCTGAAGGTAAGATAGAAGGTCGACACGAACATCGCATCCGGGGTCGATTCGTGAGTCGTCAAACGTTCTACGAGCGCCGGCAGCGAGCCGCCCGTGACCTGGCCTTCTTTGTTGAATATCAGTTCGTGGGCGAAAGTCCTCTCCAGTA
Source organism: Monosporascus sp. 5C6A (assembly GCA_004155035.1). Classification (NCBI taxonomy): domain Eukaryota; kingdom Fungi; phylum Ascomycota; class Sordariomycetes; order Xylariales; genus Monosporascus; species Monosporascus sp. 5C6A. Next base: position 22,127 of record QJOB01000258.1, read on the forward strand.
ACTTGGACTCGACATCGTCGACCTCGTCGTTGGTCGCCGAGCTGCCGGCGACGCTCAAGTCGGATATCGAAGGTTGCGTCTTCGGCACGAGGGTAATGTCGGGGGTCGTTGCGCGCGTGGAGGTCGCGGAGACCATGCTCGTCTCGGAATCCCGGCTGAGATAAGTGCTGCTGGTTCCCGCGCTCGACGCGGTCAATGTGTCGGAACGGAATGAAGCATGATACTCGCTCTCGTCGAGCGCGTTTTCGGTAGTGGGATTGTAACCCTGGTCGGCCAACAGGGATGTGGTGAGCTTCGGCAACGGGGGCAAGCTCGGTCGGCCAGAGGACACGGAGGACGCCACCGCGGATTTGGCATCGTCGGTCACCGTCGACTGAGGGCGCGACGGCGGTGGCGGGGTTCGGGCGGAGCTGGGCTCTTCCGCGGTTTCGGCAGCCTCTACCGGGATCTCCGGAAGCGGCTTGTCCATCGAAGACGACACTGAGCGTACCGGCACGGATGGCGATTCGGAAGCAGTGCTCTCGACAACACTCAGCCTCCTCCGCGGCGTGCTCGGCCTGCAGTCGGACACTGCATCGAAGACGCCTAGGTCGAGATCGAGGCCGAGGTCGCCGTCGTCGCCCTCGAACTCGAAATCGCCGATCCTCTCGATAACCCACTTCGTCTTTGCCACGCATTCGCCGGCCGCCTTCACGCACCCGGTCGCGGCGCAGAGAAGCCGGCCGTTGTCCTGAGGCATGATGACGTCCTCCGCATCGGGCCCGCTGCTGCTCAAAATCTCCCGCGCCGAGAAGACGAGGTCTCGAATGCGGTCGTACATGGTGGCGCGGGCTTGTTCCAGCGTCTCCGAGACAGTCGTGTTATGGTTGCAGACCGCGTCGACCACGGAGAGGAGCTGACCGCCCGCTGTGGCCGACTGTTTGATCGCCACAGCCAGGTCCGGGCGCGATTGCGACTGCAAGTGTAACCGGCCGATAAAGGACCCGAGGTACGACAGGAACGTGTCGTGGTTTGAGTTGAGCCGTTCTGAGACAAGATTCTGTGAATGGCATGAGGAGCCGGCCAGAGACACCCTGTGTGATATAGTGGCCGATAGTCGATCCCTCTGCGACAGGTTGCTCTGCGACAGTCGGCAGCCCGCGTCGTTTGTAGACGGGTAGTGGGCCGACAAACGCCTGCTGGCCAGTGCATTCGTTTGTGCAACTTCGCCCGACTGAGGGGCTGCGCCCTCCGTGCGCGCGTCGCCGAGTCCGTTGCGGGAACGTGCGTCTCGGGCGTTATCCCCGCGACTGGCGAACTCGGTCGAATCGGCGGGCGGCGTAGGCGGAACGTAGGACTCCTCGACGACCGTCGCCATCACATTAATCGTCGGCGCTCGCAACTGCCTGTCTTCGTCCAACAAGTCGAGGAACCGCACACCTTTGACGACGATTCTAAACGCCTTCAGGATCATCTCGTCGATGGTGTCGTTGATTTCCTCCGTCGATTGCGGAAACGCTCGCAACATCTCCTGCAGCCGCTTCGCAGTCTTTACCAGAGATGACAGTTCTGACAGGAGTGATTTTCTATTGCGTCTGAGGCTCTCATTCCGCTGGATGGCAGCAGACTCTCGCGTCAGACAGTTAGTTCGTTCCTACGGAGACGGTTAGCCCGGCAACATAGCAACACCACGACTTCTCGGGATTTATTTCGTACAAGAAGATAGCGGACGCCTGCGATGATGCCCTTCATAAACTCTTGATTTCCGAAGATATCTTGGTCGTTGGTCGCCGTACTCCTAAGCAGGTCCCAGAAGTTCAAAAGCGCCTTCAGCAGGTTCCTCATCTCCTCCGGGTCGTACGCATCGCAGTAATTCGTCGGTAACCAACCTCTCGCCCCGGACAGGAGGAGAGTGCCGTCGGCCCATCCGTTGGTGTGGATCGAGTGGACGAGGACCACATCGCCCTCGTTGAGCGGCAGCGTCACCGTCGAGTCGCTCATGGCATATGTCGGGTTGAACGGGTAGAACGCCCGTAGAAAATTGTGGAAAACCGGTGGTGGCGGTGGCGGCGGCTGCGAGATGAGCTTCTCCTGAGAACTGCTGGGTGTCATCGGCGGCGTCACGTCGGATTGCGCATATGGATGCGAGGCGGCGGCCGCCTCCTGCTGCTGCTCCTCCGCGCCATGGCCCGCCGAGCCCGGCCGTTGCTTATGGATCGTCAGAGGCGCCACCTGCAAGCTCGACCGAATGGATTGTTGGTCGTCCAGCATCATGGTAGCCGTTCAGCGAATAGCGTAGAGAACCATGGGGAGACCAATTGCTGCCTTCACAGACGCTACGGCTGTTAGATACCTCGCATCTGTCCACCGAAGCTCCCCGACGTCGAGCTACCCTTCGGCCACCGCGTGTCGAACGGCTTAGGAACACAACCTAGCCCTTCCTCCCACGACCTGAGACGGGAGTCCTGCCTTCCGTGGATTGCGTCACGGGACAGATCGCGGCCGTCAATGACGACGCCACAAGCCGTCAGAATCGTCAGGACCTAGACTATCCTCTAATGAGACGAGAAGAAAGAAATCAGTATATGGCAGCCCCGGGAGGGTTGATGCGGTTGTTCACGTCGAAGATGGAGTGGTAAGATGGGTTAATCACGGGATCGTTTTGTTTCCGTCTCGAATGGCAGGGCAAGTCTGAACACCATCGAGGTATGGAATGCAGGGAGACGACGGGAGCGTTATCGGGATGGAGCGGGAGGGTAAGGGCAGGAATGCTAGAGGTTCTCCAGCGCCCGGTTCGCGACGATCCCGGCGCGACAGGGAATGTCCCTGACGCTTCAGAATCGCACACCAAACCCTAACGCGAACCGCCTGTCTCGTGTTGACAATGTAATATGCCAAAAGGTTCTTGACAGTGACATAAGGGAATAGTGAGCGTACCTGTCGTGCGTTCTCTTTGCAGGTCGGGAACAAATCCGACACCAAGTCAATCCGTTAGCTTCTGGGCCCCTTTCGACAGGAGAATGACTCGGAGGTGAAGGCCACACCACGGCGGAAAAGAGGAGAAAAAAATGAAATGAGCTAAGGCTCCGCAAATGTCGCCAGTCCCGAAGTACTGTGGTCCAAAACAGCGCCCCCGTCTCTTCCTAACGGAACTAAATGGCCACCAACCCCACTGTATGAGTCTAACAGCCTTCGCGAAGTCTCGTCTGCGCTTGCTCTGTCGTTTCAGGGGTGGGCCGGTTAGCTAGGCGATTGTTATTATTGTAGTATTGGCGATCGTCGTCCCCGGGCTCTTCTTTTCGACCTCCGTATCAACGTGTTCCGTCCGCTTCCTTTCCACTGTATATATGTGTGTGTACGACGTGTGTGCTATTCCATACACCAGCTAAGGTTTCGTCTGGGCGAATCTGAGATTCGAGATCTGACGCTCAATGGATCTCCTCGCTTCGCGAAGAGTATCAAGGCGGATAGCGTTCGAATTCTAGCGAAGGTGATCCTGAAAGGCACACCCAGAACAGCAATTGTGGCGAGACGGAGAGAGAACTCTGGTTATCCCGTTATCCGACGATGGCTGACGATGGTACAGGGCATGGATGATACACCGCTCAATCGGACTGGAAAGCTTTACTTAAGCATCAGTCAAGATCCGTGCGAGCACAAGATGGTGAAGAAGAGGGTGCGATATCCCAGGACCGGCGAACGAATACGTTTACATACCCCATACCAAGTACGTACTGCGATTGGAGCACCGAGTTGAAGAATTCGAAGGCCAATGCGGACCTGCATATACTAACCCGTATGTGCTTACCTACTACACGTTATTCGTACATGTATTTAGATGGAACCTCGGGTACGTAACGTGGATATTAATTGCAAACCTACCCACGTATAGGTACGATCCAATAAAACGGATTATCATCTGTACGTATCAGCGATCAATTGTGATGAGAGCAATCACCATATCACTATTCGCCCTCTCACGATAACTGATTGTAGGTACATCATCAGCGCTAGTCTAAATCGTTCACGTACACATTGTGACTACTAGGCAGGTCCCAATCGGGCTTAGGGCGGCCGCCAGTGTTGTTGTTGATTGACGAATGGGAAAAGTACAGTCGACGAAATGGATCCAACCGCGGATGCGTATTGATCCATAGCGGCTCACCTGCCTGTACATGTAGGTACCTACCGGCCTGGGGTTGCTTTCCCAATGCCTTTGGCGTCCAGCGCTCATCCAGGCATTTCAAGTGCGTGATTAACAAGCTGATCGATGGAAGCTCCTGTTGTGGTACCTAGTAGCAAGCGGGATATGGTCACCACATGTACATACCTATGCAGTCGAACTCCGTGACTCGATGACCTGGAAGTAACCCTACCCTCCGAACTACCCTCCCTCCAGTCCCCCCCAAGGTCGCAGTTCATTAAAGCCGCCTCAAAAAGATCTCCCCACCAGCTTCTTCCCAAATTGTGACGGATCCAAACTGCACAGACACCTGATTGAGAGATGAGCTCTCCTCTGATTCCAGCACTGATCCCACCATGGCTTCCAATGATACACGCCTCACGCTTTGCCGAGCTTCTTTTGCGGCGTTCGCCACGACATCCCGCATGCCCCAGCATCGAAGCCATTAACTGGTCAGATCTCCGTGATCCGGGTTAGTCCCTTCCTGCTGTGTCATTCCACACGCCGTCTCTGGTGGTTCTACGCCTCGCGTCAGTAAACCGTGCAGCACGTAAAGGGAGCTGAAGGAGGACGAGGGGAAGGAGAGAACCTAACCTGACACTGTACCTAAGTTTACATAGGTGTGTATATAGTTTGGGGTACCTACCCAACGGGGACCTTAGCAAGAGGAAGAATACCACAGGACATAACACAGGAAATAACTCCACCTTGGGCGCATATCCCATGCCATGGTCTCTCTATATCCCTTGCCAATCTGAGCCAGGGTCCAGCAGGGTCCGCGCTGGTGGAGGTTGATGGAGAGACAGGCTTGACAGGTCCAGGGGGGGAAGTTTGGTGTGGTGGGGCGTACAGACCGACAAGGGCTTGCAGGAACAGGGTGAACAGATGGAGGCAGATGCAGCTACCCCTGGGACGAACACACGGCCAAGGCTTCTTTATTATGGGTCAATTGGCCAATCTGGCAGTCTGTGTGTGTATCTCGTATCTGTGAATGTCTGTTCAATCCATCGCGCATCTCTTCTTCCCCCATGCTTTTCCCATCCCCCCGCTGGCCCCCAGGTAGTACCGTAGTAGGTTATGATCAGCCCTTGCCCGAAGTGGACTACGGATGGGAAATGCAGTCAATACTAAATTAGAATACCAAGCCGTACACCATGAACTGATAAAAATGAATTAATGATATATCTGGACGATCTGATCCCGTTACCGACTAAAGAATTCTTGTGGTTCCGCCTGGGTCATGATCGATCTGCTTTCCAATCAGCCCAATGACGGCGGCAGGATGCTAGGAAGATGAGGTCTCGTTCTCGTCGGTCCTCTACTGCGTATGTTGGCGGCCCAATTACTATCAGCTCTCTCAGCCACGATATCATCGTCGTGTCCTGGTGGGACGTGATAGGCGAATTTCGCGTCGTACTCGTCGAATCCTGAACGAGATGAGAAGACGCGATGGCGTCCCATCCGCCGCTCTGTCAAGAGGCCCCGCCGACGAATAGATACCAATAAGTCGTGTATGTACGCCCAGTGGCGATGGGCTCGCACAGGACGAAGAAGCATGGGAGGAGACGGGGTCCCCAGAAAATGCATAACATAACAGTACCAGCATGGTATTCCCGGGGTTCCGACCGTAAGCTCGCGCGGAATTGACGTCGGGGCTAGTACCCCGGAAAGGGATGTGATTCCTCGTTGCCGATATATCTTAAGCGCCCATGTCAAGGTCGACAGATATTGGCTACCGAATCGGGTGTCGACGAGAACTGAGGCCCTCACCTAATAGGTCGGCGATTGCTTTCAGCCGATTCCCGCAGTGACACCACTCGTATACACATGGTGGCTGAAAACGTCCGTCGCCGTTTTCTCCTGCCGACCTTCGGCTAAGCTGGACTGTCCGATATGCATATTATCCAGCCTCATTCGGCATACGTACAACATGCATCCTCGTACATAGTACACAGACATCCCACGATATCCATGCCATGCGGGAATCGGAACGACCTCTTCATCGGACTGTCTTGGATCTCGAGTTGGGTGTTCTGGCTGATCCAAACCATAGAATACCAGCGCAACTACATGCCTAGCCTGAATCAGGCGTTCCCCAGGTCCCACTAATTGACCCCAGGCCAATATTGGATTTTTCCGGGCGGCTCGGACTTGGCAAGCAGCTCTTTGGAGGCAAGACGGTATTAGACCTTTTCGATGAAGACTCTTCGTCACGGCTCAAGGCCCAACTTCAAAACCCTCGCCAGCGGCGCCCATCGCGCCCAGTTGCCAGGATTACCGTGCATTGAGCAATGACCACGTACTCTGCGGGGGGGGCGCACATACGCATACCTAGGTAGCATATAGAATCGGCTGCAACCCATGTCCAACTTGCCCCCCCCCCGCGATATCGTCACACCGGCTGCTTGGCATTGCACAGTTAAACAGACACAGACATAAATTCGGATTCTTCATCCCATATTAACCTACTCTGGCTGCTCGGTAGCCCTGCATGACTAGTGTAGAACTCCTCCGATGTCTACGCCGCATTCCAGTAGGATGTCCAGGCCTAGTGATCAGCACCTCTGCGTCGTCGGCAAGGGGGACTATTCAGAACACTTCTTTCTTTTCTGACTCAGTTACCTCGATGTGATCATCGTGCAGGCCACGCACATCAGGTCACATCTTCTCCCGCCCCTACCTACAGCAACTTTTCCGTGCCACTTTGGCAACATCTCGTGATTCGAGATCCTGGCCAATTACATCTCTGGTTCTTCGTCATGTCCTGCGCCAATCTTATCCAGCAACATCTGCCCCGCGATTTGGTGGACAGTCTGGATCCCGATAATCAGCCAGTGATATCGACAACCCCAGGGAGACGCGTGATATCAGCGCAGAGCTATCAACCCGCTTCAATGCTTGACAGCGTTTGAAGGCGGCCATGACCATGAAAATCGAGGGCCGGGCTTTCCCCCTGTCCGCGAACGAGAATAAGGCCCACCCATGCGAGATAGGGTCGTATCCCACGCCGCGCCCAATCTTTTCCACCCAGTGAAAGCGCATGCAGTTGCTGCTAGGAAGCCAATAGTCCTAAGAGATGCTTGGTAGGAACGCTTCCGAATCGTCGGCTCTCCAGAGGCTAGGTTAGTGAAGCTCACTTATCGTAAGTTGCCGAAATAACAGCGAAATTTGATATGTTCGCATTGGAGTCAACGGTTGTGCCACCACGTCAAGCTTCCAGGAGATACGTTATCATGCCTGTAATCATCGGAGACAAAGAGACCCGAGCATTGCCGGTACCGTTCCACAGCTCACGTGTTGGCAAAGCATGGCATGACAAGGCGGTTGACAAGAAATTGTCATACTTCTAAAATACTCCAGGTTCAAATAACAATCACCTATCAACAAAACCAAGTGAAAAGCAACTTGACATATTGCCTTAATCTCCGAAGTCCAAAGATTCTATTGCTTTTATTTTGTTCAGAATAAGTAGTTACGGCGCAGCTATCTATGGAACTAGAGATAGGTATTACTAGAGTATGACGATTTTTTTGTCAACCACCTTGCATGGTAAGTTCGATACGTCAGAAATAGACGCCAGGACGATCTGGCGACTATAACGAACCATGCTAACGCTATCTCGCCCCACCTACACACACAACTAATGGGCCAAAAAAATACGCGTACCAATGTACGGATTTTCTTGGTAGGGGTGCACGGATTCTTTGGCGCATTACCGTAGGTGCGTCATTCGAATCGTTATTTTGGCTGCACTAAATGATCTTTTGGCAACCCCACCGCTAATCACCCCTCCGCCCCAATACATTACGTACCTAGTAGCCTGACACGTCGTTTACAGAATAATCGACACTCCGGAACTGCTTCAAAACAACTTATTCTGACGCAGCTGTTTGCGAAGATTCTTGAAATTTGACCAAAACGCTTAATAAGAGATCACCGGTATTGTCGAACTGCTTATTCATAGCCTATTAAGTAGTGTACACTTTGAAGTCGGCAGATATAAATAGCTTATCCATTGGTATCATTCTGTTGGAGGTAAGAATAAAGTGTGAAAATTATACTGTCCACGACCCGCCCGGATAGGGTTGGTATCTCGTAGCACCCCACCGCCACTATTATCACCAAATATTACCACCAATATCACTGTAAAAGTCAACCATATATTACAAAAGAGACCGTTCGCCAGCCCACTGAATCCCGGCGGGGCCTAACCATAACCCTAACTACTGTAAAAGCGACAGACAGCTGGTAACTGGCTGCAACGAAGCACCGCACGTGTAACGCTAAATTACTAGCCCCTTGATCGCTTAGCCGGCCTAATTTTCCCGGGGGTCATGATCATTATCGATAGGTTTGCTAAGAGGCGTTTAGGGCGGCCAAACAACGATTTGACGCAGCGTACCTGTATAACAAGTAAGGGGCGTTATCTATGGGTCACCGAGGGCTATTTTCCGCTACGGAAGTAATACCAAGGCGCCGAATCAGCTGGTAATTGCAAGCGAACCATCGATTACCGAATTCGGAATATAAACCTAGAGAAAAGACACCCCAGGCAGGTAGTTGACACAGAATTTCGCGCACTAAATAACCGTCCGACGACGCCTTGAATAATAACTTGTTTATTTCGACAGATGAGTATATAAGAAAAGCTCCGGGCTGCCTTTGATTCCTCTCTTTGCGTAAATATTTCTTTCCGGATTTTATATGTTATGTTTTCGTTTAAAAATCGGCTTGTAAAGTCTTATGATCATTTGGGACGCCGCGAATCTTTCTCTCAACCACCTCCCAAGCACACGTCTGCCTCGTCATTATTAACCTGTTAATGTTAAACCCTTTCTGGTAACCCCACCGGCAATAATCCTTCTCTCCTTATACTCGATCGGTGCATTAGCAGTGCAGGGCTGCTACTATAACACCATTACCACCACCCGTCTCCACCATCACCACTGCAAATATCAAGCCATATACATGGATGGGTGCCTCTTGCCGGCTCCCCCAAAACCGCCGGGGGCTAACCCTAAATCTAGGGCCAACCCTGACCCTAACCGCTGGACTCAACCCTTACTCATGTCACAGCGGCACTGCTGGTATATGTTAAAAGTTGAAGTATTAGCTTTCTTGGTGATCATCGGTGGCGCGACCAAAAAGGGTTTAACACTGCCAGATTAACGATTCGACGCGGACGTAACTGGTAAGAAAGAAAAGCCGAGAGCTTTCGTAAGCCAAGCATGCATCCCAGTAGCCCTACAACTCAGAGGGCTATTCTTGGTGGCTACCTCCACCGTCTCGCTTGTTTCCATTACAGGCTAGTTTATGGATTCCTATAGAATTTATACGGAGGTCGACGTTTAATATATTTGTAAGGGGTATAGTTATCACATTTATACAGCGGTTTATTAACCATTAACAGCTGTATTTGCTTTAAATCAAGACATTTTCGTTATTTTCAATGTAAATCTAAAAAGCTCAGCTTCGATATATCAAAACAATGCCTTTGCGAAATGCCGCTGTTAACTAAAAGCTGCGAGACGCCTTTAAGCAGTGCGATAGGACGAAGCGCTGCGTTAGATATGGTGGAAACGACAAAGGAGGTGATGGAGGTACTTTCCCATACAAAATACATGGGAGTATACATACTAGCTGCTAAGGAATCTTTTGGGACGGTGGAGGTAACTAACAATACTCCTGGGAGTTGTATTGAATTACTCGACGTCAGCGATGGCGTGCCGACAGGAACTTGATATTGACATGTATAATGTAGTTGCATTTTCCGCATTCGAATTGTCCATGTTACATGCCGTGTACATGCGTTATCTGCGGTAGGGAGGTATGCCCCCCTAAACGTCGTGGCTGGCTAAGCATAACGATGTGCTTGTAGGCGTGAGAACTTATGGCGTAGTAAAAGTTAAAAAAAATTATAAAAAAATAATAATAATAAATTTAAAAAGATAAGTAAATTTTGGTAAGTATTAAGAAAACAAATAATAAATAAAATAAAATAATGAGAAGAAAAGAGAGGCACTGATTGAATCTTTCGTATGTATTATTATGGTATCAGGCAAAATATTTAACATACTGTCAGGTAGCAGTGGGTCGCCCTAGCAGCTACCCTACCCAAATTTGGTATAGCTTTTACATGTCTTAACCGCAGGTGCATGCGAATAATTGAAGCCCATCTGCAACCCCTAATCCAGAGTAGGTTATTACTAAGTGGATCCCTAGCTAAAATACCTTACAGTGCGATAAAGATTCACACAATACCATACACGTAGTACTGGCACCCCACGTTACGTCGAACAGACGAAACATTTCCCGCAGACACGACCCCCAAAAACTGTCATGACCACTCAGACCTAACGAGGTGCACAAACTGCAGCTGTTCCTGCATAGTCCACACCACCACATCTGTCCCTCACCTCTCTATTTTCAGGTTGGTGGCTTCCACTGTACGCCCCAAGCTGGGCAAGCTTACCCGACCGGCGCGCCTTGGGGGTCCACAGTCGATAAGCGGGGAACGGGGAAAGCTATCCGGATAGACCCAGAACCACGCCGAACGCCTGGCGCTGGTTTGTGGCGTTCGTCAAACTCTCATACCAACCGGACCAAAGGGACACCGTCAGCCGCTCCCGTATAATGCAATCGTCGGAAGGCATCCGCGTCCCTGAGAGGCGGCAGATAAGGTCGAACCCCTCTACACTTGGGGAAATATGAGACGTTAGAGCCACCCTAAGGCGAGTCCCTCGAATATCAGTGCAGCCGTTGCATTCGACTATGACGACTGTCTTCTCCGTAGAAGGCGGGTTGCCTCTTGGCGTACCTACATACTGTAGACGCCGTGGCGTTGCTGGAATCTTCAATTGCTCCTCCAGGGGGCGTTACCGGCGAGGCAGCCGCGGCTACTTCGTACAGCTTGTCTCAGCCGGAATCAGGATATGTACAATGCAACAACAGACCAGTGACGCAGTAATAAATACTTCGCATATACGAATAGTCCACGGTAGATGCATGCCTAGGTCGGCCCATGTCCACCCGACGATGTGGGCGAAAGCGTCCCCTGCTGCATGGATTAGAGAATCATGAGATCGCCCACAATTTCGTAACGGAACTCCAACGGTCCAGGTTTCCAGCTAACGACCTCGGGAACCGGTATCCCAACGTTGACCGCCGATCAGTTCATCAATGCGGATCAAGCGAGCACAGACCGGCGGATGAGATTTGCCTGCCCGAAATTCCCGCTCTCAGTGCTCGTCAGCCACGGTATGGTACCTATTTAGAGCACATTCACGGCCCGCAGATGCTCCGTTCAGCCACGGTTATCTCTGTACGTAGGTATGTACACCGTGAGGCCGATCTAGACCCAGACCCAGGTTTTGCGTTTGCCGGGCGGCACTTGACTACTGGAAGCCTCTCGCCTCGGACAGGAAGAACGCCGGCAGCGGGCTGCGAAACCAAAGGTAGCACCGACTCTCACTACTCGCCCAGCATCCAGAACGCATCGCGTAGTTCCGGTTCTCGCTAAGCAAACACGCCGTTGAAGAGAGGACCCAGACACGAGTCGGTGTTCTTTAGGCAATGCGGCGGTGGTGGTGGCAGGACCAGTACCCAGCACCACGGCACCGGGAACTCGCGGCACCGACTCAACCAACACTACAACAAATCTACGGTGGTCGATTGGGCTCGCGTCTCTAAAGAAGTCGACGCGTTGTTGAGCTGGTCTCATGCCGCTACAACTAGTCATATTCCAAGATATCAAAAGCAACTTCGACCATACCCTAATACGCTGTCACAACCTCGACTCCTCGGTCCTTGAAGCCGGGCATGCACCAGGGAGTACTCCGTACTAAGCGCGCTGTTCGGGCGTCAAGGTCATTGATCGGAACTAGACATGACCATCTCCTAGGTGACTAGCATGCGAACTCACGCGGGAGAGCATGGTGTGCTTGGGGTTGACGTTCGTCTGAAAACAGCGTACATATTGAGAAGATCGCTGCACGAATCAGGGTGACTATCAACAATGTCTCTCACAACAGGGTCAAAACCCCACTCTTCATCCATACCAAATGGCGAAGCAAACTTCAGAAAATTGCATCCTCAGAATGCCCCGTCTCCTCAAAACGCTCATTCCACCATGTCCGGTTTGGGAACAACCCAGATCGATGCGCACCCCTTAAGCGACGAGATATCGAAGACAAGGAGCTTTCATCGATATGCCCCAGTAAGTGTTCCCTGGTGGAGTTCCTACACGCCTAGGGCAATGTCTTCCCACTTCCCCCGCAAATTTTGTCAAGACGAAAACTCAAGGGCTATTCCCCGGGGGGTTGTCCAATAAGATAGCATTTGGCATGCTCATCATAGCCCTAGCCAGTTCGTTGTCGTAGCTACGTGCCATAAAGCCGTTCCCGAATCAGGGGAAGAGGCGGCCAGGTCGCATAAAGCAGGCCCGGTGCCTGACGATCTACCGGCATTCGGCAATTGAATGCTAACGTTACAGCTTCGCGGACCCACCACACTACTGTGACCACTGTAAAGGCCGGGTAGCCCAAGTGCCGATACCGTACGGGCGGGCAGTTCTTGGCTACGACGGCGGCATACCCACTACCATAAAGCGTCGTGTTTCTCTGCTCTCGATTACGTGCCGCGTGCGAAGTGGATAACGCTGATCAATCGGTACCATCGTTAGTGTGCCCGAATTATCATGACAGTTGATGAGGCAGCATTGCATGTGAGTCCGCAGCCACTCCATTAGCTCCAGTCTGTGTAGTAGCCTGACCCACCGTTTCAATCCAAACATTATCCGACTAGGCAAAGCTCAGGGACCTGTCACTCCTAACCTCTGCAGGCGAGAATCTCGTCTAACTCATCAGTGCTGAACAGAGATACCTTGTTGTCCAAGAACCGCCGCCTCATTCGGCTATGATCAGTTGTCGTCTTTGCTGGGAGTCGTTGAAGCCCGCGAGCTATTATCCCTGTCCCGCGCGAGCTTACCTCGCTGCGACCAATCGCATCGTAAGCTGGATGCAGGGTTCTCCCCCCGCTCCTGTAAACTTTCTATGTGGAATATCATATGCATCGGGCGATCAACAAGGGACAAACATGTATGTTGACCCGACCATATGCCAAGTTCTGATAAGCGATAACTTGACTTCCGGGTCTCTCAACGCCTGAAAATTCCCAGGATGGATAGATACCACCGGTCAGGTCTCGTGGCACGTGCCTGCAGGATAGTAGCTCCTGGGGAATGCACGGATGTTTAGTGCGTGCTAAGTGAATAGAAGTAAAGGGGAACACCAGCAGTTGAGAACCCCGAGATCTGTCACTAGTCGGCTGATGCCCCTGGTTCATGACGAGATACACGAGAAATTCCGACCACCGAGGACGGCCCTATAGCGGCCGAAGATATCCACCACCTTGGTGGGCTATTGGACGATGCGCTAGATAGTATGTGGAATTCTTTGTTACACGGCAACACAAGTACCAGCAAGTAGCTAATGGCGTGTCTCGTCTTCGAACGAAACCTGGAAATCGTAGCCAGGTTGGCTTCTAGATCGACGCCCATTTGCTGTCTCGTATCATAGTGCCGCTCGACCAGGAGTACGGTCCAAGCGTCTGTATAGATCACTCAGGTCTTAGCACTCCATATCTGTCAGGGCAGTAGTAGAGCCAGCGGCTGGAGAAGGGAAACGGCCGGGCATAAGCCGGAAACACAGGATGTGGGAGGAAAAGACTACTTAGACTCTCAAAGTTCGGTTCATTAAGTAATCCACCCAAGCTTCAACATCGACTCCCAGTGTGATCATCTACACCGTATTACCCCTGGACCTCCAAGGCTCTGTTTCAAAGCAGGGTTACCTACCGGCACGTAGATTCCGTTCACTCCCACCCTGCCTGGACGGCCATGAATGCTTTGTTAAGACGCTTGGGAAAAGAGCTTTCTGACTTACAACGCTGCACTTTGTCCGACCCCGAGGAAATAACCGAGAGAATATCACTGTACTTCTATATGGAAGGTACAAGGACAGTAGATATTTAAGGTTAAGGGGAGCTGTAATCAAAAATGGCGACAAGTAACGCGCCCCGGCACTCAACCGTTAAGAGAATGACCGAGTCGAGGATATCGTCTGCGGCAAAGCTATAACCCGCACATTCCAAAAGAAGAAAACCAGGTCATGGGCCACTCTGGTCGTGGGAGCCGGAGTTCCCTCGCGGAAGTGGCACGGGCTATACACACCACCCAATTGATAGGACGAGTCAGATCATAGGGCACCCGGATCTCATCGCAAACGCCGGCAGGTCAAACAATCCGCTCCTGAATGCCAAGTTACCGATCCGCGGGAGGCCGAGTGTCGCGGAGCTCCTGCGGACCGTCAAGGATGCGACCACCGTCAGCGTAATCATTACATCGACAGGCCCGCCATTAATGCGGTGTCCGGTCGGAGACCGACAGCCGGTTCGTAAAACACACGTGCTGAATTCTGCAGGCACCTTCGGCGGCGGCAGACATACCGCTCCCGTTTAAGGTGCAGGATCCTCCCCACCCCCGGACGTCCCACGTCTATACCCCCGCTCGGCCCCATGGTATTACCGGTACTTCCGGTTCGTCCTGTAAGTATATGACTCTCACCGTTCTCCTTACCGCACCATTCTGGGTCAAATGGAGAATTATCCTGAGCATGGCAGCTTTAGGCCGAGGACCTTTAAGTCCGCTCGGGCCATTATCATGCTATGGCACCCCTCAATGCGACGTCGATTTCACCGCCTCGGATCCCGCAGCTGCCGAGTAGGGGGGGTGTATGCTAGCTAGTAGTATGCTTGGCTATTGACAGTTTGTCACTGCTCTTGGGGCATTCCCACACTGTCGGTACTCGTCCAAATTTAGAACTTCGCTAACGATACCACGAAACGCACCTATCAGTTCTCAACTTTGGCTGACTAGACACGTCCTCTAGATCCGCTTGTTGTTGCTTAGTTATACTTGACGATACTAGCATGGACAGATAATGAACGGGCAGTACAACTATGAGATCTAATAGAGTCCCGCCATAACGTGGGGCCTCACATTTTTCGGCACTCCGGATCTGACAACAACGCTACCTGAGTAGCCCCGTACCAGTTTCACACCTCGGCGCCCGCTGCGTCCATAGCCACGTGGGGCTTGCGATCCGGGTGCCAGCCGGACGGGCCTGGGTGGTGAAACCGACATCCAGGGATTCCACCCAGAATCTTGGCGTTTTGAGCAGTAGTCCCGCCCAAGAGATACCTGCCCCGAGAAAGCGTTGACTATTTTCGGAAACAAATCCCTGGCTCCCCGCCTTGCGAGAGTATGGTGCAGACATCACAGTCTGTTACAACGGTGCTACTGAAACGCTTCGGACGGTTCGTCCATTGCCCTAGTTCTACAATCGGTCCGGGATTGCGTGTTATGGACGTAGTGAAGGGCAACCCGACTGCGAGTCTCGATGCATGATTGTGACGAAGCATGCTGCGTATAGGACTTCTCCTGTCACGCTCGGTCGACACTATGCCAGATCAATAAAGTATGTATATGTGGTCTCGCATTTAGGGGTACCATGTCGTGTAAACCGAAGGATCCGTTCGAACCAACAGTCATGGTGAATCGGAAAGCAAAAGCATGAGACGGGCGGAGTTATACGTCGCCCTCCCTACAGTATCGAGGTTTACAAGTCACGCCTTCAGCCCGGATTTTCATGCTGGGATGTGGTGCCGACTAACGTTAGAAAGAGGGGTCATATACGATAAATTTGTGTCTCTCCACGTGGAACTTGGAGGCAACTCCAGGATACAATGGCCGAATTGCATAGTCGAATCTCTATGCTGACCCGGTTTCCCTTTTACGCAGCAATCAATCCGGCTGCCAGTTCCCGAGCTGTGATAATATTCAACGTGGCCGGCGGACTCTTCGCCCAGTCTCGTCTCATGCGATGCCTCACTGGATCATACTGTTTATGAATTGACTGGGGCACTTTGAGCGTCGTCAAGGCGATGCCCGGTAGCGTAGGTACCACCATCGTCTGTGCGCTCCAGGTGAGCCCCCCTGCGTCGAATATTCCTTGACGTCTGCATGGGTAACCTGCAGCCAACAGCATGCAAGGAGAGCCCCAGTTGGATATCTGGATTGGTAAGCTTGTAAAATGTTTTATGCAGGGAGGAATATGAGGCACAAACTTACGTGCGTGTGGAGTCGCTCAGCAGTTGGGAGTCGCAAACATCTTGGCTATAGGGATGAGGCATGTATCTCTCGTACCGGTCTCTTCCCTGGCGTATTAAAACTGAGAATACCTTGCCAGAAGCGATGAGCCGGAGGTCCACCTGCCTAATGCAGCGAGGTCAGTGTGCGGAGCCCCCACGTCACCCAGGACCAGTCTTCAGATGATGTTGACAGCAACCACAGTAACGGCCCCTGGTCGATGGTATTTACAGCACGCTTTGGAGGGTCGTTTGCCTCTTGGCAAATTGCTTTAGCAAGGCAGGCGAGCCTCGCACCCCGTGTAGTAGGGGGAGCCCTGGGCAGGTATCACACATTCCACAGATACCAGGGGCCTGGGCTCGTGGGGGTGGGCAGAGGAAGAAGAAAAAGAAGAAAAGAAATCGTAAATGCGAAATTCCGAGGCAGGCTTTAAGAGCGGGCTTCGATGATTGTTTTCGTGACGCGAACCCATGCCTCTTGCCTCGCTTCTGTAAATGGAAGCTGCCTATCAGGTATCCCTCGAAATGTCCCGACGACTTATCCGAACACCTGTACACTTACTAGAGGGGATGGTGTTGTTCCGCTGGTTTGGCCGGAGCGCATTTTTCTGCGGTGAAAGGGAACAAGTCAGAACTACAGTATAATCCAGCAGCGGTGCTGTTTAGGGGCTGGTTTTAGTAACGGCTAGGGACCGCACCGAGTCCCTCTAACTCTCCATTGGAGTATCATAGTTCCATAAAGTATATTTAAAATCATAGTCTTGTCCGATGACATCTTTGTATAGTCTAGTTGGTTTAACCCCTTTTCGCGCTATACGCAAACCGGTGCTCCTGGATGCCCGTTCGTATGCAGAGGTAACCCCCATTGCGGACCTACAAAACTATATTATTCAAGCGCCTTGTGGACATTGACAGACGGCTAGGTGATTCCTAGTCACACCCCAGCCATACACTTTCGTTCAGCCCCGCCTGAGCCCGCTGCCTCCTGTCGCCATCGCGCGCTGGAGATACCGACTTGGCGGGTGGTATTCGCTGCGTGCGTTATCCCGGTAGCAAGTTCGGCCGTGACCCTGTCTTCAACAGTTGGGCGGCCCGGTAGATGGCGGAGTGCTTTGGGTTACCGGCGCTGCGAAACCTAGTCCATGGGCGGCATTGTGAGAGGGGCCAGTAATTCGTATGCCTGTATGGTCACAAGCGGTCCCGAGTACAGGATTTTGGTGGCCTTGATGTGGTGCCCTTAGTCTGCTTTCTGCGATGATCCGATACCAAGTTACCAACTCAACCAGAAGATCACGCGCCAGTGAAGTTTGCGTCCATCTCATCTGAATATTGCGAGCCTAACTCGTAGCATGTTGTATGAGGCCCAGTGGTAGTGATGTGGTAGCTGCAACCGTGTAACTAAAGCTGGCGATGATGGTAGTTTACGCCATGGGATTTTCAGCAATATCCACTCCATGGTTAATAACAGCACAATGCTCTGTCCGCAACTTCGCAAAAGATTAGAGGCGGAACGCCCATGGATATTGTCTTGCGTGATCTGCCGAAACTCGACACAAGTACCGAGGCGCACCTTGGACCGATGGTTACTCAAGGCATGCTTTGTTGGGCTGCCCGACCCAAAGCTGAAGCTTCAAAGACCAACGGATTGCTTTCCAGACGTGGCGGGCCTCAACCGGTAAGCCAGCTTTTATATATGCCTCTCTTGGAGGACGTTCCAGAACACCAGAGGAAATAGAGCTGCTGTACATATGCATCCCTGGGTCGCCGTTGTTTTGACTTTCCCTAAACTGACAGCATTGCTTGCGTATTAGCTCTTCTGCGCCATTCAGCGGCTCTCGGAATTGCTGTACTACCCTTCGTGGACCAGGCCAGTGTTGAGAAATAGCATCGTCACCGGTACCCCAGAAGACATGGAGCCAACTGAAGCCACTCCACCTTCTCCTAGCAACAGAGCGGCGGCAGGCTACTTTGCTCAATCCTCTCAGATGTGGGCGGATACCTGCTTTCTGGTATGGAAGCAAGCGATCACCAGCCACTTCGAAGTCGTACACACCTTCACTTCACCCTGATCTCGGGATCGTTCGCAGACAGGACAGCGAGATTGGTGCGGGACGGATTTGGGGGTGCAAAGTAGCCCATTCCTGTAGCGTCGATACGCAACCTTTCCAGAAAGGCTGCCGAGGTTGGAACCATGGAAATTGACCCAGCGTACTTTCTCAGCACAAGGTCTTACCTCGGTGAAGACCCGAAAGGTCCAGACGGATCCGACGCACCTCGCCCGCACTTCTACGATTGACGGCGTTAATTAATGGCGAATCCGCACCATGGCTCTTCTCAGTTGTCATTTTAGAACCGAGACAGGTCTTCCCTAACAACATTCTGATCAAGTTCTACAACGACGATTATTTGGGCATACCAGACGTAAAGCGAAACTGGCCCTTCCGGCAAGATGACCATGTCCGTATCAAGAGCGCAACTGGCGATTGGATTATGCGAGAAGTCTGTATCGGAGGTCCTAGTGCATAGATCGGGCAGTGGGCGGGAAGGAGCCTGTACGATCCGAAAAGGGGGCGACAGGCGATATCCCCACGTCCGGCTTGCATGAGTGCGTAAAGGCAAAATTAACTGAGGATAGGTTGCCAGATGCAGCGGAAGCCCCCCCGTCCGCCCCCCCGTCCGCCCCCTCGTCCGCCCCCTTTTCCTGACGGACCCATAATGGTATCAGCTGCGCCACAGTAACTGCACAGCCCCAAAGATCAGTTAGCGAACGTCGCATGTGTCGCAGCAGGGCTTACCTAAGATCATAAATTGGCACCTTTAACTTAATTCAAGATGCTGATTTTACTTTTGATGTCACCTCCAGAAAAAGTCGCATACACATGCAGCCGCTACGTCTGTTGAAGCGGGCACGATTCACACACTAGCGATTAGCCCACAGCTCGCAGGCTTGTGCCATCTTCCTTCTTTCTTAGGGCCATTGCGCCTTTGTTGTTACTTGTCCGATCATCATTCTAAGCCCCTCACTTCATCTATCATTAGCTACTTAGCAACCACTTCGTATTCCCCCCGTATTGGCGTTGCGTTACTTGCACTCTCGAGCTTACAGCATAATTGGTGTCACACGTATCGAGTTGGGGCTCTGAATGGCAACATCGACACTTGTTACGACTTGTTACCGTCAACGCTACAGCCGTAGGAGCCGCGCCTGTGCCGCAGTTGTTCTCGAACAACGATACTGAATACTGATCACCGTACGAATCCGAATGCCGTCTCTATTCCGATAATCGCCTAATACACCATTTACGTATCTGCTTATATACCAACTGCCGCCCAGGTAACGAGATACCAAGACCGTTTCGTCAGGAGAGCAAGGCTCGTCGCCGTCCCCGAGTCATTGCGCGATATATCTACGAGTCATGATGACTTGGTCCACCGGTAGCGCGACAGGCACATAGATTCGAACTGTCAAGATGCTGGCACATCTACGCTTTCACAGACGGGGTCCGTCAAATCCCACGTCTCCGCTACATCCCGACTCTGGTCCCTGGGATGCCGCCTCCCTCCAGCCAACCCAGCTAGTCCCCGAAGATGGCGTCCCCGCTCCAGAGATCCGACCGAGATCGTCCAACTCCGTACCCTTCGCTCAAGGTCACGGGCAGGCTCCGGCCCATCCGCTCCATTCGCCGCCTCCTCCGCCGCAGCCGCCGTCCGCCCTGCAGCAGCAACATCAACAAGCCCCTACCCTTCCGCCTATAAACCGGGTGACCTCGACAGACTTCTCTATCGATTTCGGAGAAGTCGGCGCCGAGCCGAAGCAGCAGCCACACGTGCAGAGCCCGCAGCAGCAGCACCAGCACCAGCAGCACCAGCAACGCGAAGAACCGCCAAAACCGTTCGCACGGGCGTCCTACATCGAAGGATCCGGGTTCATCGGCGGATTAGCACTGCAGAATTATCGCCGCGAGCAAGAGGCCCTGATGAACGCGGGCGCGTCGAATAGGGATGACAGCTACGGAGCGGATATCCAGCCGTACGGGCAGGGCCAGACTAGCAAGCCGCCGCCGCCTGCGAAACCTATCAAGGCGGCGTCGTCTTTCGTCTCGCCTACCCAGATCCATCGCGCGCCCACGGCGGGCAGGCGACCGACGGGCGCGAGGGCGGGTTCCGAACCGCAAGGGCTACCGGGTCCGACTCCATCCCAGGAGGCTCCCAGGGGCAAGAAGGGTCTTCCGTTTCTGAAAAACCCCATGTCCAGCCTGTTACTGCGGCGGAAGGCGAGCCAGAACGTGGTGCCGGATCTTTCCCTTCCACTACGGAACGCGCGGGAGGAACCCGTGTATGACCCTCGGATCAGGGGTACTCGGGTGCACGACTTTAGCGCGCCACGGCCGAGGAAACCTGTGCGTATCCATGACGCTGCCCAACCGGCGACCGAGAGCGCCGGCCAGGATACTCTGCCGCATATGCCGATTCCCGAACCCAAGCCTTACGCACCGGATGCGGTACCCGTGCCGCCGCCCAAGGACGACCATGCCGTATCCGAGAGGACATGGTCATCGGCTCAATCTCAGGAGGCCCCCGCCGGCGACGTCGCCAAGCAAGAAAGTCAGCGAGAAGCCCCGAATCGCCAGTCCACCATGCTGTCGGGGAGGAGACGAAGCGGCGTCGGGGGCAGGGTGAAAAGAAGTTCCCTTCCCGCGTCGCTAGTCTCCATGTCTCGCAATTCTTCGGCGGCATCCGGGAAGGGCGTCCTTTCGTCGGTACCGAAGCATATGAAGAGCACGTCTTCTAGATTCAGCTTTGATATGGTCGGAGCGGCGAACCAGGAGAAGCTGCTCGAGGAGAGGCACCGCCAGAGACAGCAGGATAAGGGGGTAGACGAGTTTGAGGATTACGCTCCGCGGGATTCGCGATTCGGCGAGTTTGACGAGGATGCATTTGATTATGACGCGATGGACGATTACGATGACGGGCTGGAGGAGCGGATTCCCGGGGTGAACGCGGACTTCGACGACGGGGAGGACTTTGGAACCACGGACGACCCCGACAATGACCAGGAGAACTTTGCGGGCTTCGTCTTCCAGAGGTCGGACCCTACGACTACGCTGACGAGCCCCCACAGCGCCGGGGTGCTGCCTACCCCGAGAGACGCGAACGGCGACGTGATAGGATACGCGTCGACGGAGACGGGAGAGACGGCGGGTATGCGGCAAGACCCCCAGAACCTTCCAGGAGGACCGTTCGACATAGCGCCGCTGCAATCGCTGAGGATGAAGAATTGGGCCGGCTTGAGTATTCAGGGCCAAGAAACCAACGGGGGAGCCGCTCATGCGAACGGACACCCCGCCCTGGCCGGAGGAGAGGCTCTCAACAAAGACGACGAGCTCTACTTCGTCGACAGTCTCATACACAACTTCGACGGCGAGGGAGACGGTTCTGCCTTTGACGAGTCGATCTTCGACCTCGACGACACGGACCAATACGGGCGACCGATCCCCGGCATGTTCGCCCGCGCCTTATCGCAAAAGAACGCCGAGAACGCCGCCCAGCAGGCGAAGAGAGGCGAATCCGATATCGCGTCGAGGTTGTCGCAGCAGTCGGGACTCTCTCGGTCCACCGCTCACACGTCGCTGAGCGCCGACCAGCAAACGAAAGCGCAGGATCTAAGCCTTCGGGACGAGAAAATACCCCAGCCGGTTCCTCAACCGCCACCTCCGAGCTGGACTCCAAATCCGCAGGATAGCGTAGCAGCGTATCAGGCCGCCCTAGCAGCGGCAGCCCACCAGGCCGCCGCCTCCGGGAAGTTCCGGAGAGACTCCTCACCTCCTGCGCCGGCAAACCCGACAGCTACGAGTCCGACTACGTCCGGCTCCGTGTACTCCGACCAGCATAACGAGAATGACGAGAATAACGAGAACGTTCTAGACGATTACGAGTACGACGATGGTGGATATACGTCCGCAGGACTAGACGATTACGAGTTGGACGACGACGCTATCATCGCGGAGGCCAATGCGAGCGCCCTGGCCAACGACACAGACGGCTGGTACGGACAGGAGTTCGGTTTCTATTCGGCGCCGGTTACCCAGCATCATTCTTCGGCCGTGCTGACCGAGAAGAATCTCTACCAGTACTCTCACGGCGGCTACTTCGGGCCCAGCGGCGTCAATCGGACGACCTCGGGGCGGGTGGTCTCGCGGGAGCCGAACCTGACCCCCATCACGGAGCGCTCCGAGTATTCGAACCGAAACTCCCTGATGAGTCTCATGCCCTCGAGCGCGAGCAACGCGGCGCCGCTGCAGAGCCCGGGGCTAGCCCAACTCGCCTTGATGGGCGAGGACGAGAGCATGTCCCTGTCGGCGCTGATGCGCTTCCGCTCCAAAGCCTGGGGAAGTTCGCAGGCATCCATCGCGAGCTCGCGCGACGGGTCGCCGTACGACCGCAACGGAGCCGCCAGCCCGTGGGATCAGGATAACAACGCGTCCCATTGGCGCAAGAGCTCGACCTTCTCCATCCGGACCCAAGACTCGGGCGCCGGAAGCGGCGATTCCGGAAGCCCCACGCTGACCATGTCCATGTCGATGCCTAACATCTCCAACAGTGCCGCTCCTCCGCTAAACAACATGTCGCCAAACTCCAGCTCCTCTGCCTCGGCCGGCTCGCCACCGCTTACCGGCGCCGGTATACCAGCACCGCTATTTTCTCCGCCTCCGCCCCCACCCCAGTATCCGCACTCCAACCGCTCGTCGGCTTGCCCTCCGGTATTCGAGGACGAAGAGGCGGACGACACGGTGGTGTATGAGCCCGACTCCACCGTAGCCGGGGCGCCGGCGACCGATAAGTCAAACCAGGTGACGACCGGCAGAAAGGCCGCGACGGAAGAAGACCAGAACGCGGCGCCCAGAGAATCGAGGCCGAAGCATCCGGGCATGGGACACAGACATAAAGGCAGCGCGGACAGCATCTCGTACGTGAGAGAGGAAGAGAGCGGCGAGACGCGCTGGGTCATGGAGAGGAGACGCACGGCCGACTCGGGCGAGATCGAGATTCTCGGCCGCGAGGTCATAGAGCGGGGACGGATATAGCGGTCCCTTGCCCGCCTGCGTCCCGCATCGGGGTGGGGAAAAGATCGGAGTGAGGTCGGCCACGAGTAGAAAGATAAGAGTTCTGTGTACCATATAACTTACCTACCTACCTACGTATATATATGGGCCTTTGGGTGGATGCGGGTGGAGGAAATCGTTCGCTCTTGACTAGCGAGGGAGCAAAAGTGGTTGATGCATTCCTTATGGGGAGGCCTGGAGTATATGATACCTATTTCTGTTGGGGTCGCGCGATTCATCCTGTCGTTCGGGGGGTACACCGACCGGGTGGAATATGTCGTGGGGCCGTTGGCCAGCGAGTGGATGTGCATAGCGTAATACCTAATATCGGATATCGAGCTCGGAGTGATCGTTCCTAGTCCGGTGGAAGGTGTGTCCAGCTGACTTGATAATATAAAGGGGGGATCCGTCATGGTGTTTTTTATTTCGGAATGGGGCTGTTTGTACCGAGCTTCACTACATTATTACCCAGGGTGTTATAGGTAGGTAGGCATTGTTCAGTAGCTGCTGACGAGCTACGTGGCTATTCACCGGGGCGACAAGCGCCTCTAGATACGTAAAATACAGACAGATCCTGTTTAAGGGTCGGCCGTGAACATATAGGTTACGAAGAAGCTGAATATGGAGACGGAAGACGAGGAAGGCATTTCTACCGAAGCGGACATTGGTGCTCGAAACAAGGAGCTCGGCGGGCAGTGTCCCAGCGCCGAACAGTTCGCTTCCATACTCTTGAACTTTACATTTTCTGAACAGTCCTCTTATGTGGTAAAGTAGCTAATTGTACAGGGAGAAGTATTAGAAATACGCCATCATTCTTGCTACGTTCAGTGGACAGGTCTATCTACAGGCGCATAATACACTGGGGAATATGCGGTCTCGGAAATATAAACTGCCCCTATCAAGAACAATGACGTTTTAGAAGACACACTGCTCCCGCCGATTATGAGGCTGTCGAAGGATTTCCCGGCAGGGGTAGTTCACTTTAATTAACTGGAAAACCGAATACTCGTCTACGTCCCCTCAGGTCTTTGCATTTCATCAACGCCACGTGTTTTATAGCGGGGGCCTGCGATTGGTATCGAGGCTGTGTACCCTCGACCATTCGCAATATATTTGGGAGTGATTCTCGTGCCCCTTTTTCTCGTCGAAGAGGAAGTCGTCGAGTTTGGATCGGCGGGCCAATTTCTAGGCCTGCTTAGATTAGGGCAAGTCTTAATATTAGGCATACCCTGCGGTTATATCCGACGGGGGGCGACAAGGAGTCAGCCTTAACAATTTTTGAAAGTGGGTGGCTACTCTTTCTTTTATTCGCCCATATTGGGCCGATCAGCTTCGGCAGCAAAAGCCTGAGTAGGCAGGCCTTCTAGAGAGCTACAGTGGAGTTAGCTTCCGTTTTAGGCAAATCCTGATTGTAATAAGGAGGTTTATCACCTGCTCCACGTTTTAGATAGTGACTGTCCCAGCGCCTACGCTGTCTGGATTTCGTGTCGTCGGGATTAAGACGAGTCGAGGCTTTAAGAAGAGCCGACCTGCAACCGGTCCTACTCCCAAGAGCAGAGAACGAAGGACAGTATACACAGATCTGTGGACACGCGTCAAGACGACGGGGTGGGGGAAGGTTGCTCGTCGCAGAAAATCCAAGTAGCAGTGGGTGATGAATCTTCTATGCCGAATAAGACTATACTCGCAGAGACGGGGTTCCCGTCAACGACCGCGAGAACCCTAATAGTATTGCAACAACAAGATGGAACACGAGATCGGGATTGGCGATCTCAGTTCACCTCATCGTACCTCGATATGGTTACTGGGGTAATTTGTCTCGCCCAGTCACTACCCAGTCCCCAGGTAACGGCATCGTTAGCGGCTGTCGCGGCGAGGGTTTGGTGTACGGATCCATTTGGCCGGAAACTTATGCGCGATGGTACCGTCCACCGGGCACTTGTCATGTTGCACTGGCAATAGTGGAGCAGATGAGCCGCGACAGGTCGACTAATGCGGATGTAAATCAGGTAAGCCCACGCTGACAACCAGCGCAAGACAAAGCGAGATATCTCGTAACAAAAGGAGAAGCGGGACAAGCGACTCTTTGCGCATGCAGAGATCACTCATGAGACCATAGTGCTGGGACGGCTGTGGTATTCTTTAGAAAGCCTAAGGGGGGCTCTGCGGAGCGAACGATATCCCAGATGCTGACTAATCCGGAATACTTACGAAGTAGTCCTTTGCCTGCCTCCGTGGCACACGCCGATGTTGGCAAACAGTCGAGATTCTGCGACGCCAACATGTAGCCGCATAGGTATACGTGTAACTAACAGTTTTCCTTGGCTTTAAGGGGCGGGGGAGAGCTGCAATTCCGGTGACAACTTCTCGTATAAGAAGGCCCGAGTATGGCTACCGACGATCACCATGGACGGACGGGTTTCGTTCTATACAATTGGTCACCTTGATCGTTGGTACACTAATACGAGCTGGGGATTCCGAGAAGATGGATCAGTGGACAATAACTGTTGGGAAACGTCGATAACAAAATATTCAGGTAGGTGGTAGTGGCGCTCGAGATGTAACCTCACTACTAAAGGCGCGCCCATGATGGAGGGGTGACAAGCACTACCTGCGCAGTAGCTGTGGCTGCCCAGAGCGATAAAGGAGAAGGAGTTTGTTGTAGATTGTTAGTGAGGAGGGAGAATCGAGTGACATTCTCGAGTTAGTATGAACGGCTGCAAACAATCACTAGACTAACGTCTCCTTTAGTCTTAGGTAGGAACACTTGGCGAGTCGACCACCCTTTCTCCGAACCGTTCTGCGTCGGCGTCCCCTCGATGCAACATCCCGTTGTGGCTGGCGGGAAAGTCTGTTAGTTAGCCGATGCCCAGACTTGACTAGGGAGGAGACTCAAGTACAATTGCTTCTCAACGTCATCCATGTGTCAATACAACGACAATAAGAACTTAGGTGGATGGCCGGATCATAGTCACGAAAAACGAAAGAGAAGATCCTTATGCGGAGCAGAAATCGAATTCCGAGTGTCGACCTCGGTATTTGGATTTTCGACATAGCATTAGCATTATCGGCATTGTTAGTGCTTAGTGAGGCAGGCTTGGCCAAGCGACCGACTTCTTGCACGATCAGTCAGCAGGCTCTTTCTACGTTACGTTACATGGACGGCGACAAACACGGGCGGAAGCTCCCCAAGTATCGCTGAAATGCTATAAAAAAACACCAATCTGTGTCGTAGTGGCAGAGTATGTAGCTGCTCGATAGGGGGGATCAATCGTCGATCGGAACCATACATTCCCTTGGATACCCAGGCACTGTGAGTGAATCTTCAGCCACCAACTGGGGGTGAGGACGTTTCTGAGGAGCAGGATGATCTGGCTATCCCCATTTCCCCCTGTCGCCTGCTATAAACGTATCTAGGGTTTGCCGGGGTGAGTGGCACGGGTTCCCCCTTCCCCAGTCCCCCGTACGTAAGTACAGCCAATTGTCGATCGTAGTGCAGCATGACGGCTGGGTCTACGCGTGATTTGCGTCTCTCTGCAGCGAATCATGGACCTGCCTGGATCTCCATTCGGCCCGCCCTTATCAGCAGCCCCAAGAAGCTACTACCGTACATACCAAGTAGAGACTAATGTCAGTTCTGGACCCTTGTCAACCATTCCTAGTGTACCGTACGAAGTACTATTAGAGAAATCGCCAATGCGGACGTACGGCGTTTCCCCCATCTTCGGCTCCGCTGTTACTATTCTCTCCCTACCACGTAGCGAGTATGTCGTACTGCCGGTTGCTGGTGAGGGATGTCTCCGTTCGATAATGGACGCCTGATGTCGCCGAGACATATTGCGCGGACTTTCCACTCGGCTGGCATTCGGGTATCTCTGGGCATATCTCGCAGTACTGGGCTTATTTTAGTATTACAACGCCTACTACCCCGGGGGGATAGGCAATAACTCGCTACTATACCTCGTACTAGTAATCTTCCCAGTGTTGCCACTGAACTGGGTTGATCAGGGACTAAAATACTGTCCCTAAATAGTATCCAGCGATTCCCTAACTGGCTGGAGCCCTAAATCCTAGACGGCCCAGATGAGGATCACTCGGGGGCCTTCCGTCCTCGTGTTTGTTGCCTGCCTGTCGCCAACCTGCTGAGAAGGTCGTAGAGGTAGCGTCTTCGCTAGCTAGCAATCCATCCACGGTAAGGCGAGTCCGGTAGCTAGTCTTATTATGCACTTCGCAACAAGCGCGTAGAGGAGGGAATCATGCCACCCTAGCCACCGTGCTTGGAGCCATCCGTCTTTTGACTCCCTTGGCGGCGGACGCCGTCGCGTGTCACGTAACGGCCGCTCGGAAGCTACCAGTGCCTCGCGTCGGGGGATTCAGACCCCCAGACACACGCACAGCTTGGTATCCTATTGATCGGGTTAGTTACATGACCCTGGATTGACTGCTACCTTGCCATAGGTCTTCTCGCCCTTCAGCGGCTTCCTGCGGCCAACGGAGCACACCTACCTCTCCTATCCTGTTCGGGCTAATAGCCATGCTGCACCCCAAGTATAGTATCCGTTTAATTGGAAGCGGTCCCCACAACGTCGCATCGTCTTGACCCCGGCTCACCTGTTTAAATAACCTTATTATCTCCCCGTCCCTCCGAGCGTGGACGACGTCTCTTGAAAAACATCCCCGTTCGCAGCTTACTTCCTAGCGGTACGAGGCGATTTCAGCCGTGACTCGATCAGGATTCCGGAGGTGAGTGTGGATCGCATATGGTTATTTCGGTAGCGGGCCGGTGTTGCTGGGCCCCGCCCGCCCAGGCTATTCTTCCCGGGCGCAAGAAGATCAGAACTACGAAACTAACAGTGGGCACAATAGCCTGGAACTCTCGAAAGACCGACGGTGTCTGGATAAGCTCGACTTCTGCAGAGGGTTCGGGAGCCGCATCTGGGGCCGCGAGTGCGAATTAACTAGGCACGATGGCGGACGCGAAAGAAAGCGGTGTCCCCGGCGACTTGGCCGCCAGGGAATCCTACTCCGACGCTGGGCCTCCCGGGCGCCCGGCCGGATGGATGTACAAGGGTGTCCGCATCGGCGGCAAGGAGTTCTGGTATGCGTCGCCTAAGATCCAGCTCTTGGTGGTGGCCATGGTGTGTTTCCTGTGCCCGGGCATGTACAACGCCCTCGGCGGTCTCGGCGGTGGCGGCCAGGTCGACGAGTCGATCCAAGATCACGCATCCACCGCTCTATATTCGGTATTCGCGGTCGTCGCCTTCTTCTCCGGCACGGTCGCGAACGTCCTGGGCATCAGGATTACTATGGCCATCGGCGGCCTGGGATACTCCGTCTACGCCGCCAGCCTCCTGTGCTACAACCACACGGAGAACCAGGGATTCGTCATTTTCTCCGGTGCCTTCGTAGGCTTCTGCGCCGGTCTCCTCTGGACCGGCCAGGGCGCCATCATGATGTCCTACCCGCCCGAGGAGTCCAAGGGCCGCTACATCAGCTGGTTCTGGATCATCTTCAACACGGGAGCCGTCATCGGCAGTCTTATCCCCCTGGCCCAGAACATCAGCACGACCACCGGCGGCACCGTTTCCGACGGCACCTACATCGGGTTCATGATCCTCATGGCCATTGGTGCCTCGCTCGCCTTCGCGCTGTGCAACGTCGACGCCGTCCGCCGCGATGACGGGTCCAAGGTCGTCATGACGAAGAACCCTACCTGGCTGAAGGAGTTCGTCGGTCTCTGGGAGTGTCTGTACCAGCAGCCCTGGGTCGTCGCCCTGTTCCCCATGTTCTTCGCCTCCAACATATTCTACACGTACCAGCAGAACGACATGAACAAGCCCCACTTCAACGTCCGCACCCGCGCGCTCAACAACCTGCTCTACTGGCTGGCGCAGATAGTCGGCGCCGTCATCATGGGCTACGCCCTGGACTTCCCTAAGCTGCGCCGGTCGGTCCGCGCTAAGATCTCCTTCGGAATCCTCTTCGCGCTCACCTTCGTCATCTGGGGCGGGGGTTACAAGTACCAGGTGCAGCAGGTCGATCGTGCGACGGCCGCAACGGACTTCTACCTAGAGCACCTGACCATGGACTGGACCGACTCCGGGTACATCGGGCCTATGTTCCTGTATATCTTCTACGGCATGTACGACGCCGTCTGGCAGACGTGCATCTACTGGTGGGTCCCTCTTCCCGGGTGCCGTGTCCGATCTCACGTCCGTCGCTGACTCCTTTCTCAGGTACATGGGCGCCCTGTCCAACTCCAGTCGTAAGACCGCCAACATGGCCGGCTTCTACAAGGGTATCCAATCTGCCGGTGCCGCCATCTTCTGGCGCCTGGATGGTCTGCGGGTCGAGTATGACACGATCTTTGCCGCCACCGTAAGTAAAAGTCCGCGAGGCGAAGGTTAGATGGAGGTTAGGCGCGAACCGACTAACTCGTGTACGTACAGTGGGCCGTCTGCGCTGCTTCTCTGGCTATCGCCGCGCCGATCATCTGGATCAGGGTCAAGGACACCACAGACCTGGAGGAGGACCTGAAGTTCAGCGACGCCACCATCGAGGACGTCGCGCCGACCCACGTCATCGAGGAGAAGCACGCTCACGAGAAGGTTTAGGCAGGAAGAACGCACGCAGACTAAGCGGGCGTAACTCGATGTGTTGCCGCACCCAGACTGGACCGCAGTCAATACGGAGGTGCTGGCGTTGTAAATTTGGAGACGCTGAACGACGATTCTACGTGTACCGAGTGGATGCTGGTGCACACCGACTGGCGTGCATACGTTGATACCTCTTGTTATGTTTAGAAGTACACACCGCACATTATACTTCTTAATGATCTCTTGACGTGATGCTAACCGTTCTGCGTTATCGATGGCGAGTGGACTGCCGTGCCCTGTTGAGGAATTCCAGCATGGTCTGATGTTACACGTAGCATCCGCCATGACGCGTACCGTACCCTGCCAGACCAATCGCCCCTTTTCTCTTCATAGTTACCCACCTTGGTACCGTCCTCCCTGTCGTCGGGCCCGGTGGATGACACAAGTATCTGACAGCATAGTTTATCGTAGCTATAGCGACCATCTTTAGGTGCTGGCCCCTTAACCTTAACCTCTATCACGCAGCTTACGGCAGGCAGGGTATTTATTTGCTTTGGCTATTGATGCATGCATGCATGCTCGAGGAGCCACCGATTCCTGCAGGTAGGCAGATTATACATCAACGCCCCAGAGTGGCATAAGGAGGAGTATGCCGGATAGATAGGAGCCGGGAGCGAGACGGGTGTCACGTCTTCCTGTTTCGTGAGCGATCCCATCCGCCGAAGTCGCACGGGGGGGCATTCAAACATTTTTCAGACACATGTGGCCATGGGAGCTACTTCGCGTAGCCCCCCCCATTATGGTTACATCCGACGGCAGTGACCTTACGTGGGGTTTACTCATGCAGTCCGCAGGCCTCCGTTGTGCCAGGAAATTATACGAAGCCAACACGCACGTACATTTACACCCCATACCTAAGCTGCAACAAAAGCCTAAGACCTCGTGTTAAGATAAGGTCGCCTGATTGCACTAATGCTGGTTCTCCTCGAGGACTTGATTGGTGTTCTTCATCCACCTCTAGGCTCTGAGAGGCTTCTGATTGGTGCACCGGAATGCTCTGCTCAACATAGCCATGGACGGGGAGCTCGTATTGACCAACCACCAATTACAGGAGCATGGTCTGGGTAGGGCCTCTGGTGCACCATTTCAGCCGGTAACTAGGGCGATTTTCACCAAGCTTTAGCTGTGGCTGATGACCATGCAAACAAGATGAATCACACGGGGGATCCGTGGCTAGGTTTGTGAACTTTTCTCAAATGTTAGGGCAGGTGATTTAATGAAAAAATTATATGTTGGTGAACCAACACGGAAGATATCCCGAACTATGGGCTGTCACTAAGGATGTACTACGTCGATCGCGATATGCTCTCTCGTCTATGGTGCAGTCTGGGCAGAACACATAGATATGGAAAATGCGGTTACATGTTGTTGCCGCCCACACGGAAGATAGCAGCTAAGTTTCATAACTACTACCACTTTTGAAAGACAAGACGCTGATGAATGACGAAGGCACAACCAAAGTCGACTGGGGAGATAAGGTTAAGCTACCGTCCGGCCGACGGGCCTGTCTCGTAGAACCTAACTCCGGCGAGGTTCTCGAGCACCAAACCGGTCCTTTAGCGACACCCGAGGACAATGGTGGCATGCACACGAGCTGTGAGCCCCTTTGGCTGTGTTGAAGCGAGGGTCAAGATCTCGCTAAGAAGTGCAGTGGCATGTCCCCTTGTCAGTGTTGTGCATATGTAGCACATCTCTGCCACCTAGACAGCTAGACTTAACTTCAATGCATGCTCATGTCCTGTATCCGCAGGTTGGACTGTATCGTCATGAACATTCGGTGGTCACAACGCTGAGATTCACGTCACAATAACAGCGCTTCTGATAACCCAATCGGGGCGACGCTGGCATTTTATAACCTGACGGTTACAGTTTAGGTTCTGCTGTAACGAACACTCACCAGCACGGCCCTAGTCTCACGGGCTGCTTGATACAAATATATCTCCTTGATTCCTACGTACTTATCCGCCGTGGGGAGCTTGAGGCCTTTCCACCATTCTCCTGCAGCTAGACTTGCCGGACATACGGTAGATTACGCACAATTTAGCAAGCTCTCCCCGCTGGTGGTGAGCTGGCCAAGCCAATGCCTGAAGCCACGGAGGCGCACCGTATTAAGTAGCGGGAATTAGGGTGAGGTGATGCGCAGTAAAGCCAGCCATGGTAATGGCGGATAGCATATCAGGCTCGCCATCCGCGAGGCGCCCAAGGCGAAGCTTTCGCCGTTCCCCTTCGAGTTTCCCGTTATTAGTAGATTCAGACGACCGCATACCTACCGATGCAGGGACGATACGTACTCTCCGCAGCTTATATTTAAGGTTCCATAGAGTAACTCCGATGCCTGCGTAGCTTAACTTCGGTCCTCGTATGTAGGTAGTAACCTCGGCGGGAGTTTGTTCGCCACGGCCGGCGGAGGCGCATGCCGCTGAAGTGGCCGACCGAAATCCTATCCTCCCCGAGCTCCGTAAAATAAATCAGCGGCATCTCACCGTCGCTCCTGTATCTATGCTCCGCTCCTCTCAATACATCCTACGGGGTCGTATTATTCTCTCATCCCAGATGCTTCGCGCAACCATCTTAGTTTGGCTTGTCGCCTCTTTGGTGGCGGTAACAAGCGCGCATCCGCCTCAGCAGAGCCACGTCGGTAACAGATCGGAATCGATAAACTTAGCACAGGCCGTCGACATCTACCCACACAAGGCTGGGAGAGTCGAACTGCCTCCCGACCATATTTGCGGGGAATTGTGAGTTTCTTGCCTCTGTCGCCTTCCTTTGGCCCCGCGCTCTAGGCATCCGTTTCGACATCTGTCTCTTGGAACTCCTCCTTATTCCCACCGGCTACCTCAATGGGTGTTTGCTGACATCGCTAAGCGGATACATTTTACTTACTCTTTGGGTGGTCCAACTTCCGCCGGAGTGGTGGCGACCAGTGGTAACCGCGTCCCCAAACATTTGCATAACCCGTCACCTCTCACGACCGGCGGCACATCCGCGATCGAGGGCCAAGGAGAAGCCTAGGATATCGTGAAAACCTACTGACTTCAAGACGTGACAGTATAAGGATGATTTCATCTTAGCTTGTCACACCCTCGAGGATGCATTCAGGGTGACCCTGTTGCAGAGGTGGCAGGTTGTTACCTGGAAAGAATGCTGGGTGATGGGTACGTATAAAAACTCCATTCCCTTCGGAGCCTGCATCTTTAATCTCTACCTATGTTTTTACCCCTGATCTTTCTGGACCACGTACATAAGCTAACAAGAGCGACCAGTACGTTAGAAGAGCCATCCACCACCCTCCCAAAACACCCTCGCGGTCATCTCATTATTTGGGATCGAATCATGAGGATGGATGCCCGCAGCCGCATGTGCAAGATGACTAACGTTGAACAGGATAAGCTATATCCCAGTGGAGGCGTCGGCTGGCTGCGTAAGTAACTGCGTGAACCTATCCCTCCCACTCTCCGTCAAGAGGGCTTCTCCGAATCTGCATGTCTACCAGCACGTCTCATCAGGCTATGAACAGCTAAAGATGACCACCTGAGAGATCTCCTGAATCGAAATATGCTAACCAGAAATCACTGCAGACATGAGATTCCTAACCCCCATATTTACTAACCCAAATAGGATAAAGAGGATCATCGAACTTCACACGGATGAAGAGGGTAGAAGGATACATCCGGTTACCCTAAAATGTTGGGATAGAGGGTTTCCCTAACGTATAAGGTTCGAGTAATCTGTCCAAGGAAGTAAACATGATGCTATTCACATATTGCTTCCTTCTTACACTGCTCCGAGTATTCCTATTCTTCAGCACATGCTCCTATTGTGGTCGAGGACATGATGCGCGGGTCGACATAGTGCCTTACGTGCAGCAGGTTGAGCCGCTACATTGCTTCTTTTCAGTGGCCGGAGTTTCGGATAGGATTACACATCAAATGCTTTACGGATCCTTGCAGTTGTATACCTAGGATCAATATAATGCTTAAATTAACGCGGATGTTAACCTCCTGTGATATACATTCGAAGTCTGGAGAACCACCCATAAACCACGGATATCAGCATCTGTACTGTAAATAGTTCGCCTTCATGTCGGGCCGAAACCGGGGCGACAAATCTTCTGACACATTGGCATAGCGGGCGTTCGAGCGTTGCCGACTGTTGCTCCAAGATCAAGTGCACTCATACCATCCCTACAGATACAGCCGTACCTGATTATAACTGCCGTCCCAAGACGTCCAATCATAAGCTGGTCTGTTATAAGGTCGTGGATCTTACCCCATGCAGTCAACTTTCCCGCCCATTCTGCCGGTGCGGTGCACCGCAAGGACTCTAGGCAATACTGGAGATGCGGCGTATTTATTCAGGGTCGAGTCGGGGCTCTACGTCTATTGATCCTTTGGAATTGCATACAAAAATTTGCGTGCTGTTCTCTCACCCTCTCTAGACCCGTACAGCGCATCTCCCTTAGGACAGACCATGATGCTTCCGTGGACACTGGGCGTAGGCGCGGCCCTCAGCGCCCTACTGGCAGCCGCATCAGCAGAATGCGACAGGGAGGCGCTCCTCAAGTTCGCCGACTCGTACGTGTTCGCGCAGGAGAACGGCCACGCCGGCTACATGGACAACATCGCGGACAACTTCACGTACGTGGAGAACAACAAGACGCGCGAGATCACGAGCGGCATCATCTTCAACGCGCTGGTGATCGACCACCGACACACCATCGCCGACACGACCGGGTGCGCGACCTTCACCGAGCTCATCGTCACGCGCAACGCCTCGGGCATGCCCGCCCCCTATGTCATCGGCACCCAGATCCACCACAGCCCGGGCGACATGAGCTGCTACCTCGTCGACTCGATCGTGACGACCGAGGGTCACTGGCTCTTCAACGCCACGGGCACGCTATACTGGGCGCAGCGCGAGAACTGGGACCCCATCCCCGAGGCACAGCGCGACAGCAGGGAGACGCTGAAGGCCGCCGCCGACGCGTACCGTAAGCAGTTTTTGGAGTCCTCTCCTCCCCCGTCTTCTCTAGTTCGAGAGCACAAATTCCCAAATGTGGACTTAGAGGAGTCGGTAGCTCCCGAAACATGTTTCACGACCCCCGATCATTCACCCAATTGACTAGGTAGAGCATTTACTGACTCCGGACATCGTAGTCAGCATGTGGAATAACAAGAGCGCCATCGACGCCGTACCCTGGGGGACGCCCTGCGCCCGGCTCGAGGGCGGCGCGTACACGGGCAACGGGGGACCGGACGACTCGTGCAAGGTCGGCATTCCGACCAACAACAACCAGGCGCCGAACTCGTACCGCCGGTACGTCATCGACGAGACCATGGGTTCCATAAGCGTGCTCTGCATCTTCGAGCACCTCGAGAACGCGCCGGATAGCCACGAGTTCCGCCTCGAAAAGGGCAAGGTGAGGTACATCCATACGATGACCGTTGCCCGTAATGGTATACCTATAATCCCTGTCAGACCGAGAATAAGGGGGGCAAATCCCCTCTATGGTTAGTGGCGGCGACCTGTATGTTGTATGCCGTTTGCAAAAGGCAGCGGACGAAAAAGCTTCCTCGGTGTCGCGGCCTTTATCGGCGCAGACTGGGAAAGGGACGAGTATCAGGGGGCCCTCGACAGATTGCTCTATAATACGGTTAAGCTTGTGTTTGAAAGTCCTGCATTAGCATAATAGTATCACAGAGCATTTGGCTGTGGACCTGTTCGCGGACCGTCCATTCTCAGGATTCTGGTGATCACAGCATCATAAGCCATCGCGTAATTATCATATGGTGCCCGCCGTAGTTAAAGTCCCGCATGGTAAGATCCGTGAATACAGCGGAGCCCATGATTTATATGAGTGAAAGATCGGCATGCGGATAGGTCCTACCCTCATTAAGTCTCTGGCGTTTCGTTGATGCAGGAACCCATTTTGTATCGTAGAGGCATACTTCCGTCTTTACTACATTACATGCAGTCAACGAGCCGCCCTGCAGAGCCAGAAATTGGGAACTACATCGACTTTGTCGGTGTGACGAACAGGATGCGGAAGAGATAGAGGAAAGCATTTCCACTCCGCTGAGGAGGACCGCTAAGGATACTTTTGAAGGCAGCATAGCCTTATTGCTTGTGACTGATAATCAGTCTAAACTGTGGTCGGCATTGGGCAATGGGTCAATGGGTGGAAATGCCCGGTCCTACCCAATTCATTAGCAATAAACGACCCCTTCACGACATAGTTGACCGTCGACGGCCATGATAACCGCTGAACCAGTTCTCCGTCCCCTCCCCCAACCACTGCATGGCAATGCCTGCTTCTGCTCCCTTAACGCTGAAGCTGGATGGGCCTCCCTATTCGAGGGGTTTGGTGGATCGTCCTCTCATGGTCGGGCCGGAAACTTAGCCAAAACTGCTCAAAAAGCTACTAATGAAGACAATAATACATTCACTATATACTCTTACCCCGGAGCAACTCCCTTGCCGCGTCATCAAGCCATGGAGTCTTATTACCGGCTCCCTTCCGAGCAGGTAGTCCCCTAGCCCCTAAGCCGATCGGTATAACCTCGGGAAAGTCGCACAGCCCCACTAGTTGTACTCTCAAGCTGCTGAATCACACACCCTTTTTTTCAACACAACCGTTAACTCTGGATATATCGAGCTTCAAAGCCATATATCTTAACAACTAAAAGGCTGTAAACGTACAGCCAGATATAGTTATGTAGCCCTCGTCGAGGGCTACATTTTGATACCGGGTGCACCTTCGTAGCTTTTATATTGGAAAGGAAACAAGTGGTTGAATTAAAACTTTCGGTTTGGAGTATATATTTCCTTTAATGACTTTGTCAATATAACAGGTATAAAGGTGCATATGGTATCATTATGTAGCCCTCGAGGAGGGCTACATAACGATATATAGCTGCACGTTAACCGCTTTTTTTGTCGTTACGATATATTGCTTTAAAATTTTATATATCCAAAACTGATCACTTGGAACGATTTCGAAAGAATTTCTCGTACGTCATAACAATTCGAAAAGTCTTAAAAAGGCTTAGTAAGGGGTTAGCCCAATACCAGCCCCGCGCTAAACCTTTTTAATAAGGCTTCTTTGCCGTTAGCTTAGAAATCGGAACCCCGCACTAAACTTTCTTTAGTAAAGCGTTTTTAATTGCTATTACGTACAAGAAATTCCTTCGAAGTCGTTCAAAGTGATTAATTTTGGATATATAGAGCTTCAAAGTGATATATCTTAACAACTAAAAGGCTGGGAATGTACAGCCAGATATAGTTATGTAGCCCTCGTCGACGGCTACATAATGATACCATATGCACCTTTATACTTGTTATATTGACAAAGTTATTAAAGGAAATATATACTCTAAACCGAAAGTTTTAATTCAACCACTTGTTTCCTTTCCAATATAAAAGCTACAAAGGTGCACCCGGTATCAAAATGTAGCCCTCGACGAGGGCTACATAACTATATCTGGCTGTACATTCACAGCCTTTTAGTTGTTAAGATATATGGCTTGAAAGCTTATATGCGAAGTTGAAAGTTGCGTTGCAAAAAAGGTGTGTGATTCAGAAGCTAAGTGGGGCCCCGACACTTTGATTCGAAATGAGAGTATGTACTTTGGTACTTACCGAAGTAGGTATCGTCGCCGTCATCGCCTCGACCTTGAAAACCTCGGTCTTCAGTACAGCTGTGCTTATCTCCGACCTCCGACCTCCTCGCCACTGGTGTGTTCTTCAACATACCTGCATATTCACTTCCAACAGTAGGAATAACATGATGGCCTGTCTCATTTTCGGATATCTTTGGAAAGATGGCGACGGCTAAGAGCAGCACCGCGCTACCTTATGTGTGCACCCGATGCATAGGGAGCTTCCTACGAGGCGGCCCCCGATACCCAATTCCTGGACGATGGAGAACGTACTCCACCGGAACTGACGACAAGACCGACCGCGACCGTGAAACCCCTACCGATGCCTCTTCCGCGCCCGAGCCGGGGCCTATGGCTCGTCGTCTCGAAGATGCGACCGAGGAAGCGTTACTAACGGGCGGACGGGCCGGTCGACGGGCCGTGGAGGAAGCCGGGTTCTCCGAGGAGCTGAAAGAGCGCCTGTTCGCGAGGGTCAAGGACGCGCAGTTCCGGTCCGAGAACGAGGCTGCGTTTGCTGAAGCCGGCATGCCCACGTCGGCCGGCCAGGGGACGCGGCTTACGGCCGCCAGCAAGCCGTGGACGGGAACGGAAGCCACCGAGGATGCCGTCCTGCGAATGCTGAACGACGCCCACAAGCCGCTGAAACCCGAACTACGCGGCCGCCCTAAGATGCCGGACCTTCAACCGGTCGACTTGCGCATGGGGCAGGAACCGAGGCTGAGCGCCGGGAGGAGGGCTGCCAGCGCGAGAGATAAGGCATCCGCGTACTCCGGCATGGGTCTGAAAGAGCTGGAGAAGGGGCTCAGCGAGGATGAGAAGGAGGCCGTGAAGAAAGAGTTCCGCGACCGCTTCCGACCGGCCGCCCGGGCGATGCCGAACACCCTCACCGGTTTGGCGTCGCTGGCGAACGAGCGAATCGAGGACGCCATCGCGCGAGGCCAGTTCAAGAACATCCCGAGAGGCCGGGGCATCGAACGGGACTCGAGAGCGGACAACCCCTTCATCGACACGACCGAGTACATCATGAACAAGATGATCAAGCGGCAGGACATCGTGCCGCCGTGGATCGAGAAGCAGCAGGAGTTGGTCAGACAGGCGCACGTGTTCCGGACGCGACTGAGGAACGACTGGAAACGCTATGCAGCCCGCATGATCGCGAGCAAAGGGGGTTCTCTGGAGGAACAGATGAACAGGGCCAGGCGCTACGCCAAAGCGGAGGAACTGCATAACCCGCGGAAGCGGAACGTGGATCAGATCGCCGTGCCGACCAACTCGACCGACGACCCCGTCATGGTGAAGATGCGACAGCAAGGGACGCCGGCATCCGACGACGCCCCGAGTCCGGCGGCAGATCAGGGCGAAGTCATCTCGGAGGACGAGCCATTACCCTCGCCGTTCAGGGATGCTGCCTGGCTGGCAGCGGAGAAGTCGTACATGGACCTGGCTATCAGCAATCTCAACGCCCTCACGCGCTCCTACAACCTTATGGCCCCCGAGCTGGCGAAGAAGCCGTATTTCTCCCTCGAGCGAGAGCTCAACAGCTGTTTTGCGGACGTCGCGCCCCAGCTCGCGGACGTTATCAAGGAGAGAGCTGCCAAACCGTCACCGAAGCCGGTACTGGAGACGCTGGACGGTCGGCAAGGGAGCCTGTTCGACCGCTTCGGGGGCCAGAAGGCCAAGGTGTACGAGTCGAAGGCACCGTACTATGGGTTCAGGGAGATGTGGCGGGATCTGTTCACCCGGCGACCTAGTTGATTATACCAACACTACCGATAGACTCTAGACCATAACTAGCCAAACCTGGACAAAGCGATATCATCACCCTGTTCCCGCCGCTCTCGTTATGCCTTTGGTGCACACGATAATGCGTACAAGCATTCCTCTAAGTCACGTACTGTTTGGTTTTGATCCGTAGGGAGCTGGTCCCCTATTTTTATGCACCGCCCCCGACTCCCTGACCCAGGGCCCCTGGCCGCCGGGATTTTCGGACGAAAGGGAGCTAATGTCGCTCGGGCCGAGCCACGACCCAGACCGACTGCAACTGCGGCACCGGAAACCCCGGACATATTCCGCCGCTTACATAATGATTCCGTCACCACAAGGTCAGACTATGGCTCTAAGACGTGATACATCATAGGGTCAAAGCCCCAGGGGCGGTAAGGATTAACTGATGGGTGTTGATCACGCCCAGGTAAACACCCGAGACCTCATAGTAAAAGCAGC
Organism: Monosporascus sp. 5C6A; assembly: GCA_004155035.1. Lineage (NCBI taxonomy): Eukaryota > Fungi > Ascomycota > Sordariomycetes > Xylariales > Monosporascus > Monosporascus sp. 5C6A. Next base: position 62,133 of record QJOB01000258.1, read on the forward strand.
CGTCGCCCCCAATGGAGATTTTCCTGGGTGTCGTAGGATGAATGGGCCCATCGAAACGCGTGGTTGCTGAAAAAGTCGGGTCAAGAACCCCACCACATCGTCACGTATAAGGTTGTGTAGCTCCGGACTAGCGTGAACTTCCCCTTTCCGTTTTCTCTTCATTGAATTTCATTTCTTCGCTCCCCCCTTTTTGCCCACTGTGTTGTATTAGACCTGGTCTTCTCTTAGCCCGGTCTCCCTCGCTCGTGTTCCGGTCCGGTGTCTCGGATCAAGCAAATCATACTTTCGAGTTATGACATCATGGCGTCGCCGATCGCTTCGGCAGCCCTGAAGGCTCGCGTCCAACGGCCGTCCCTGCTGAAGAAGCTATGCAGGCCGGAAGACCTGCTGCACCACTTCCCCAACGGCGCCTATGTTGGATGGTCCGGTTTCACCGGCGTCGGTTATCCGAAGTCCGTAGCTACGCACCTCCCCCCGCGGGAGGACACCGTGCGCTAACCGGCAGCTTAGAAAATTGCCCACCTTCTTGGCAGACCATGTCGAGAAGAACAACTTGCAAGGAAAGCTGAGATACAGCCTCTTCGTCGGTGCCTCCTCCGGTGCCGAGACGGAGAACCGGTGGGCTAGTCTGGACATGATCGAGCGGCGGAGCCCTCACCAGGTCGGCAAGGCGATCGCGAAAGGCATCAACGAGGGCCGGATCAAGTTTTTCGATAAGCACTTATCGATGTTCCCGGTGGATCTAGTCTATGTAAGCAGCCATCCTTTTCGCACGGCCGCGACCCCGGGAAGCGGTCACTGACGACACCAGGGATTCTACACGAAGGATCGGCCCAACCGGAACATCGACGTGGTCGTCCTCGAGGCCTCCGAGATCAAGCCGGACGGCAGCATCGTTCCCGGAGCTTCCGTGGGCGCCACGCCCGAGCTGGTCCAGTTGGCCGACAAGGTGAGACGGCGCCGCACCTCACGCGCACGTGCCACGAGCTGACGCGGAGCCCAGATCATCATCGAGGTCAATACATCGATACCGAGCTTCGACGGCCTCCACGACATCACCATGACGGATCTGCCGCCGCGCAGGAAGCCGTACCTGATCATGGGCGTCGAGGACAGGATCGGCACGACGTCGATCCCCATCGACCCGGAGAAGGTGGTCGGCGTGCTGGAATCCGACTACCCGGACCAGACGACGCCCAACACGCCGGCGGATGACGCGTCGCGGGCCATCGCCAACCACCTGATCGAGTTCTTCGAGCACGAGGTGAAGCACGGGCGCATGCCCAAGTCGCTGCTCCCCCTGCAGTCGGGCATCGGCAACATCGCCAACGCCGTCATCGGCGGGCTCAGCGAGTCCAACTTCTGGAACCTCAAGGTGTGGACCGAGGTCATCCAGGACACGTTCCTGGACCTGTTCGACAGCGGGCGGCTGGACTTCGCGACGGCGACGAGCGTGCGCTTCTCGCCCGACGGCTTCAAGCGCTTCTACGACAACTGGGAGAACTACCACAACAAGCTCCTGCTGCGCGCGCAGCAGGTGTCCAACTCGCCCGAGATCATCCGCCGGCTCGGCGTCATCGGCATGAACACCCCCGTCGAGGTCGACATCTACGCGCACGCCAACAGCACCAACGTCATGGGCAGCCGCATGCTCAACGGGCTCGGCGGGTCCGCCGACTTCCTGCGCAGCGCCAAGTACAGCATCATGCACACGCCCTCGACGCGGCCCTCCAAGGCGGACCCCCACGGCGTCTCGTGCATCGTGCCCATGTGCACCCACGTCGACCAGACGGAGCACGACCTCGACGTCGTCGTCACCGAGGCCGGCCTCGCCGACGTGCGCGGCATGAGCCCCCGCGAGCGCGCCCGCACCATCATCGAGAGGTGCGCCCACGACGCCTACAAGCCCATCCTCAAGGGCTACTTCGAGAAGGCCGAGTTCGAGTGCCTGCGCAAGGGCATGGGCCACGAGCCCCACCTGCTTTTCAACAGCTTCGACATGCACAAGGCGCTCGTCGAGGAGGGCAGCATGCGGAAGGTCAAGGGGTGGTAAGCATGAGGCGAAGGGGCGGAGGGGCGAAGGAAAACTAAATAACTGATGGGCATCCCTGGCCCTGGAACTTGTGTGTATAATGTTGCAATACGTATTGTTCGTGATTGGTAGCGATCGGCCGGTGATACAAGGGGACTATTGGCTTAGTCAAGAATCATGAGCGCGCTTTACGATGTGACGCGGATCGAAGGACCTGCTGCCGTGTCTCGACTCTCCGTAACCGTCTTTCATTGCATCTGCTATCGAGTTACTCCCAGCTGCTAGAAGATTGCCGAAGAGATGGGGTTATAGGATTGGCTGACGTGGCAACGCCCAAGGAGTTGTCGCTAGGAACCCATAAACGGGACGTGGTGGCTAGTCTGAGGCCAGATACTGGTCACCATAGCTATGGCGGCCTGCATTGTCGACTCTATTTACTACGCCAAAATCTATACCACGCATGAAGTTCAAGTTCTATAGAGCGTCCTTGTAAGAAACCACCTGTCTCGTCTAAGGCGGAGGGGCTTCTCGTAATTAGGTCATGCACGGCAGGTGCTGAGTAGCAGATCAACGTACTCTATTATGGTCAACCTGAAAGACCACAACGTTCACCTCAGGGAGAGCTTCTATACTGTGGATACCCCTGAAACGATGCCATGTCCGCCAGAATAATTTATCTACACACTTTCGCTCTTATATACGATTTGGGGGAAAGCGGCGAAGGTATGCATCTTGGCTGGTCCCAGAGCTCCACATAATTCTTAAAAAAAAAAAAAAAAAAAAAAAAAAAAAAGTATGGCCACTAGTTATATCCGTTTCACATCATTAGGAGATGGATCATCAGTAGTAGCGGTCTGAACGGCTACGCGATGCTCGAAATTGGATCGCCTTAGAGGAGGGCTACCATTTGTATATGCATTGGACGACGACATCATGAGGATACTGGTCAGAAAATGTGCCGAAGTGGATAGGACGGTAAGCAGTGGTATGATACCGGTGATTAAGGGGCATGCTGTTCCGTCGCACAAGGAGTGTGGTCGCCGTCTTCGGCGAGATCGAGTACGTTTCTTCCACGCACCGGGGGCGGAGAAGCTTAAGCGAAGCACGCAACGAGTAGCATTCATCCCGAAGCCGGATCCGAAGACGAACTCAGGTAGGCCTCGGCTCTGATTCTTACCGGCGGCGTCTGAAGAGTGACCTGACTGATACTACTGTTTAGATCCACCCGCCTGGGTTTACTTGCTGGGTTTGAAGGCAGACACGCTTGAAGTACCCCAGCCTAAGTTTACCAATACTTTCATAGGGGAACAGCACGCAGCGGACATTTTATTCCCAACCGCGGAAGCCCCTCCTGGTTATTATTGTAGGTATCCAGCTGAGTGAGCTCCAAGCGATGTACTGGACGACAACGCATAAGATGCACGCGGAAGCGTCAAAGCAACTCTTGCAGAAGAGAACGAAAACACCTCAGGGAAACCCCAAGCAGATACACCATCCTTCCGCGAACTCTATGATCTTTCATTCAACGATAAGCCCCTGAACGGAACCAAGAGACGTTATCCCAGGCGCAATAGAGAAGCAGGGTTGGGGCAATGGGCAGAGTCGAACACGGGAAAGCCACGCGCCGTGAGCGACGGCAAAGGGTGAAGTCCCGTCACGCTTAGTCCCCAGTTCTACGTGCTACAACAACGCGAGGAAACGACATGCATGATGGACTGGCATGAAAGCGGATATGTACGTGTTGCTTAACGCACAACAGCGGCCAGCTGAGAGCCATCTACCAGGTTGTTCGCGTCGTGGTCGGCCGCCGCAGTGTTCATACCCCTATTTGACGGTGGAGTCGATGCCTCCGTGAGCTGGTGTACGGCTTCCAACGACGCCTTGACAGCATCGTACCCGAAATTGAAATCCGATATCTCGAACGGGTTGGCTACAAAACAAGGTCAGACATCGGTCCCCATGAACCTCGCAGGGCGGACCCTTACTGGGGATGTCCTCTTCCGCCAGGAACTCCTTCAGGTCCTCGTAGACGAGATGCGATTGATCAGACCCGACGTTGCTGAGGATCTGGATGACGCTAGCCCTGTTTCGACGGATCTTCTGGTACAGCTCCAAGCGTTCCTCGACCCCCTCAGGCGTTGAGACGCCCCGCAGCACGATGCCCAGGGCGGAACCGTCTTCTATGGCTTGGGCGCCGGCTTGTGCTTGATCTATGGAGCCTTAGTAGACGTCGGGCGATGACGTAGGGGGAAGGAAAGACCAACGGGGGAGCATGGGATGCGCCGCATCTCCAACCAAAACCAACCTGTCCTTCCTCCACATGGGAATGGGTGGTCTGTATAACAAAGGCCACCTCATTATGTCGGTGGCCTTACTGTGGCTGGAGTAAGCTTGGGAATTGTCTTCTGGAGGCACAGGAGGAAAAGCCGGCGAAGGGCGAAGGCAGCACTAACTTCATGACGGCTAATATGCTAGGGTGGTAGCCAGCGAACCTCTCCATCACTTCCGCCTTGTCAACGGAGGCGAGATAATCTGTAGCCGATTAGAGAGGTCTGCAAGTCCTAGGAGCCCCTTGACGCCTTACCCTCCTTCCTCGCCGAGTAAGTTGAGGTTTCATCATAAAATAGCCCAACAAAGTTATTGATTGTGTTACTTATTAGTCAGCTAACCTCGAGGTGTGCTTGGCTGTACGTAACTCAGTGTACTCACTCGCGGCATGCGTATGCTACCAGCCTCCTCCGATTCTCATTGTCGGCGAATAGCCGGGTCTTCCCCTCCATGCCTGCATTCCAGGATCGCGTCTCCAGGTCAGCCTGTAACGTCGACGAGGGTATGAGGAAACGGTAACAGTAATTGTAGTGTGACGGCGCCACAGGCCTGTTCTCGTAACCCAGGACGGTCTCCGATGCCAACGAATGGACGCCGTCAGCACCAATGACGACATCCCCTTCGATAACCTCCCCACTGGCAAGCGTTATCGAGGCCGCACGGGGTTCCTTCGGCGCGTTAGCCACAATCCGCAGCTTTCGGGCCAAGCACTCACGTATCCCACCACGCGAGACCCCGGATGCACCGTCACCGGGATCCCAGGGCCCGCGGGATCGGTGGCGATGCGTTTCAGCGCGTTATGGAGGTCCACGCGGTGGGCTAGCCAGAGCTCGGCACCGCCAAATTTTGCGGCGTTCTCCTCGTAGGACATGGTCTCCTTGACGTTTGCCGTGAAGGGGTCGCACCATGCCAGAGCACGCGCCTTGACGAAGCGGCTGAGCTTGGGATCGAGACCCCACGAAGTCAGGATGCGGCTGGCATTTGGAGGGACGTTTATCGCAGCCCCGACTTCGTGCTCCATGTCCGACTGTTCGTAAATATCCACGATGTGTCCGGCACGGCGGAGAGCGATGCCGGCAGAGAGGCCAGCGATGCCTCCGCCGACGACTACGGCCCGCAGCATGGTCGCAGTAACGCGGGTGGTTAAGCGGATCGCGGAGTGAATCCGATCTCGAACTGGGAATCGTGCCACGATCCGAAGTGACCCGGTCCAATTGCACGTAGAAGATCTACGTAGACCGTGAGACAGGTGGCGATTGAGCTCACCCGCCGTAGTCAGCTTATGTGCATATCCCACCCGTACCGATCGCTCGACATATCGGCTCTAGCCCCCTTGCCAACGCGGGTCTGGGCGTCTCCGCTCAAGAGCCCCTAGGGTAGTACTGCATGCGGACCAACCAAACTGCAGTGGGCCGTAGAATGGTTTCAACATCATAGGACACCCTGTGCGGCGGCCGTGGTAGCGTCGTGGTTCTGTGCCCTTTCAAACAGTCATACTGGACGAGGTGCTACGCCGCACCTGCCATGGAAAAAGCCCCTTCGGACTTTTAGGACATGAGATGCCGGATTGAGACCTGCATGATCTCCCTCACGCCGACGTGCAGGGTTTAATCTTGTAGGTACCATACACACCATCCTGTCAACTATCCACTGGCTCTCTTTTCCCCCCTTCAATGCCACGAGCGTGTCTAGGCGTGCCCCAAAGCGGAAAGCCATCAGCGCCACTCGGCAAGAGTTTCAATGCAAGTTTCGCATAACAACATCGGAAGAAACCATCAATTGTGACCCCGCGACGACAACGCCTACAGAGCCGGCGACCAGGGCTAGGGCTAGGAACACCGGAAAGAATAACATTGAAGTTCAGAGAGACGGGGCCATGAAAGAGGATACTTAAGACGCCCTCAAACATGTCTGAGTGGTTCTCTGGATGCGAAAGAAGCGCAGCGCCTCCTGCGTTGGTGGATACGCTAAATCATTCTTTCGACAGTACCCCTTTTCCTCACCGTAAATAAAGGCAGTCTGACTCTCTTCCAGGACCTATTGCGCTGAATCGTCCAGTTTATTGCCCGGCTATGTACAATAGTAGTGCCGGCCGTCGGCGCTGGAGAGGGACCGCGATGAACGGCTGAGCCTAAGCGAGCTCGGTGGGACTAGGTTCGGCCACAACCCCTGGTCGTATCCTCCCGCACCCACTAACACGACCCACGAGTTTAACGTAACCACACTCCTTTCGGGTCCGTGGGCTCGACGAGAACCACCCAGGAGCATGTGGGGTGAATCCCCTACAAGACAATCGGCCCCCCCGTTAGACCAAGGAATCCTTCTCGCTACGCCCGTCCTGCCAAGCGTAGGCTGGTCCTCCCTTGCATATGTGTATCAGCAGCTGCTAGTGTATCGGTCCCGAGCACTCATACGTTTGCATCTCCAAGCGCGGTTTCGTAAGGCTAGCTGCCTGTTCGGTAAGGTAGGCGATATCACAAGCAGCATTGTCGACGGAGACATATATGAGAGGGGTTCTGAAAGTCTTGCCATATGATGTTGCAATCGGGTATCACTCGGTCCTATTTCGAGCCACTGAAGAGCTGTTCCAAATTGGGCACCACTAGTAGCGCCTTTTCCCGTATCTGCAACATCAGAGTATCGCCTTCACAAGAATGCTGCGAACCGAGAAGAGCTCGGAAGCCGTCGCCAAGGAGGCAGACGAGCCTCCTCCCTCCGAGCCTAGCGACGTCCCAGATGAGGCCCTAGAACGGAGGGTGCATCTACATGCCAAGACGTTCCTCGCTGTCTTTGCGGTTCTGTTGATCTACTTCGCCCAGCTGGTGAGCTTGGTCGGCGCCGGTGCGGTAAGCTTACGGACGACGCCCGGGAGAACCTCGGACTGGCTCTAACGACCTCTACCATATAGCAAGGCCAAACCATAGCCGCCCACTTCGGCTCCCCGACGAGCGTCGTCTGGTTTACGGGCCCCATCACCATCCTCACCGTCGTCCTCGGACCCATCTTCTCGCATGCCGCCGACTACTGGGGCCGGAAATGGTTTCTCATAGCCCCTACCTTGCTCGGCGGGGCCGGGTCGATCATCGTCGCCCGTGCGAGCTCCATCGGCATGTGCATCTCGGGGTTCACGGTGATCGGTATCGCGTTCGGGGCTCAGCCGCTGCTGCACACGGTCACTTCCGAAGTCCTACCTCGACGATGGCGGGGCTACGGCCAGGCGGCCGACATGGTCTCCAATTGCACGGGGTCTATCTTCGGGCTCCTCGTCGGGGGCGCCCTGAACCGTACCAACGATCTCGGGTCCCACGGCTTCCGATCGTACTTCTACATCGCCATGGCCATCTATCTCCTGGCTGCGATACTGTGCTTCTTCGCGTACAATCCCCCGCGGACCGAGATCCAGGGGCGGCTTACTCACCGCGAGAAGCTAGCCAACCTCGACTGGATCGGCTATATCCTCCTCGCCGCGGGCCTCGTGCTCTTCTGCGCCGCCCTGTCCTTCTTCAAGAACCCGTTCGAATTCGGAGACCCGCGCGTCGCTGCCACCTTCGCCGTCGGGCTCGCGCTCGCGGTCATTCTCGTCGCGTACGAGACGTTCTTCAAGAAGGATGGCATGTTCCACCACGGCCTCTTCACGGGAAACCGGAACTTCTCCATCTCCCTGTTTTGCGTCTTCGCCGAGGGAATCGCGTTCTTCGCCGCCAACAACTATTTTGCGTTCCAGGTCGGCGTCCTGTACGAGACGGACGCCGTCCTGGTCGGTACGCGGTACAGCATCATGCTCATCTCCGCCTCGGTCGGCGCCGTCCTCACCGGCTGGTACTGCGCCGTATTCAAGAAGGTCCGGTGGGCTACCGTCCTCGCCTTCGCCATCTTCGTAGCCTTCTTCGCGTGCATGGCGACGAGCAACCTGGAGACGGACACGCCGGTCTGGGGATACCCCGTCTTGTTGGGCTTTGCTCTGGGGATGACTCTGACCACCCTGGTCACCGTGGCTCAGCTGTCCACGCCTCCGGAGCTGATCGCCATCGCCAGCGGCCTCATCATCAGTATCAGGTCGCTAGGAGGCACAATCGGAATAGCAATCTGTAAGTTTCCGCGGCCAAACCTACCCGGTTAGCATCTAAGACTTTTAGACAACGCGCTGTTCAATGATGCGATGAGTCGGATGGGCGACAATATCGCGACCGCGGTTATCCCCGAGGGCCTCTCTCCAGACGATCTGGGAGATTTCATCGTGGCACTTACGGCTCACAACAGTAGCGCCCTTGCTTCCATACCAGGGGTGACTCCGGAGGTTGCTCAAGCCGGTACTGTCGCAGTGCTAAACACTTACGTCCAAGGTTTCCAACACGTCTGGACGGCCGCTGCGTGTTTCGTCGCTCTAGCCACTATTGGTACGTTTTCTTCTCCGTCATCTATCACACCCCATGACCATTGACGGTGTCTCTAGTTTCCGCCTTGCTCTTTGACCCGCGGGGAGAGTTTAATAACCGCATTGACGCTCCGGTGGAGGAGAAGTCAGAACTATACAGTGCATAGCCGGCCGGCCGGGTATGATTAGGTGTCTTACAAGTCGACAGGAATCTGATATAGAATGTAATAGTCGTAGCTTAAGATTACTCCATCTACGCGCTGAACGAATGTGTTCAGATTTCATGATTCGGTAAATTACCTTCACTGTTCAGCATCCTTCGTCTCCGTGCATAGGGGTCGCTGAAAGGCATCGGAATCCTACCGCGTATCTCCCTCAGCCAAAAGGATCACCAAGCTACTACAAGCCACCGAGTTCAACAGAAACGCCAGGTGAAGGACCTGTGTGGGTTTGGAAGTTGGGAATCTTCTCCCATGTAGGAACGGCTAGGGGCATTAGAACGGGGTTTCCGTGCCGGGGACTCCATGGTGGGGTTGTGGAGAATCAGCAAATGGCCAAGGGGTAAAAGTAGATTAACCACGGTTCAACACGGGCGGGTTCGATCCCCGGCCAATCCTGAATGGATAACCAGGGATTCTGTCTTGTTAGATTGTCGGGGCAGGGTTTCGGGCCGTACCTTGACATTCCATGCGCCAAGAGACCCGTTTCCCTTCGTCATACGCGGGAGACTACCCTGACAGCCTGACTACCTCTGCCGTTGCTGTCAGGATAGCCATCTCTCCGTCTCCAGCCAATGAAAGATCAGATTCGCAGAATGCAAGTGAGACGCCACATACCCCAAGGGTCGCATGAAGGATTTTTTTTTTCAAGTCTCTGTTAACAACTAGCGCACCGTTTTTGCTAATCAGTAATGGCTTACTTATCAATTTACTGAGGAACCACCTACGGGCTGACGTATCATATGTCCTACTACACTCTGACGCCGGGACCGAGACTGTCAAATATATAATTGCCGACATAGCGAGCCAACTAAAATGCGTGCCAACACCCTGAGAGAAAGACCAGGGATACCACATCCCGCAAACATCCTCGCAAGGACTGCCTACCTGAGTGTTATTACTGGCCCTGGTCGGCTCGGCCGCTGAAGGATTCTCCCCTAACCCCCGGGGCCATACGCGTCGCCCCATTCAGAGCGCTGGTTCGGGCCCGTACCCTAACCCACTTGCCTAATATGATTGCTGATTCCTCACGGTTCCGGTCTAAGCGACCCCCATCTTCCCGGATCTGCGACTCCTGGGTAGACCCCCATGCACGCCGGGATCCCCCCAGGACGTATCTGAATCGTTAGAGATGCCGGATCGTCTATCCACGACGAGACGCCGTCCCAGAAGAAGTCACAGACGACTTGTCGGTCGGCTCCGAAGTACGGGAGCGATATTCGACCGTGGCTGGAAATGGAACGCAGACCGCGCATTGACGGCTAGCCTGTGACGCAACATATCAGCAGGCAATGGCAGCGAAGGAGGCCCATGAGGAGGATAGGATCAGTCACTTCTCAGTGTGGGGTGCCGCGGAAGGCTACATGCTGTACCCCTTGCCTCTACCTCCCAACACGTTGATTTGACCAAAATATAATTTGCGAGAGACTGTAATATAATAGGCAGCTTCTTCTGTGGAGACGCCAGGAGGTCTTCCGACCTTCAACGTAATCTTCCAAGCCCATGCATCGACAGCTATGTCCTTCTTATCCACCGACTACTCCGTGACCTAATCCATTCTTTCCGCCGTATATCAGGCCGTGGTGGCGGCAGTGCCCACACAGAAGTCCGGTATGGGCGACGAGCTTTGGTATGTCGGAGGCCTGCCGGTCGTGGAGAGGAACCACGCGATGGTCGCGACGCTGTTCTTCTTTACGACCCTGGCCTTCGTGATGGTCTGTCTCAGATTGTTCACCCGGATAGTGCTGGTGAGGAACGTGGGCGCGGATGATTGCCTCATGGTTGCGGCCATGGTGAGTCGTCTATCTCCCTCTCGGGGGTCCAACTTCGGGACGACGATGATTTCGGCCCTGCGAACTGTTGCTGATCGTCACAGGTTGGGTCTATCGTCTATCTTTCGGCTGTATTCCAGCGTGAGTAAAGCCATGGGTCTAATTACTCGACGTGGTAATGTTGATGGCAACAGAAATACGATTCGGCCTCGGCAATGCGGTCATCCCCGAAGCCCTCGAGGGTTTTCTGATCTCTCTGTATGCGACGGTCGTCGCATATAACTTGTGGGTAATTCTCGTAAAGCTCAAGGCGCCATTGCTTAGCGCCGGCATGGATCTTTTCGATATATATATGAACAGCCGCTGATCGAGTCCCCCGAAAGCACGCAACTCTCCGTGAAGTTCTCCATCCTCACGCAGTACAAGCGGATATTCGAGACCGACACGGCCACGAGGCTCTTCGGCGGGCTGCTGATCTACCTCGGCTGCTACGCCGCCTTCTGCCTGGGCTCGAGCATCTTCACCTGCATCCCCGTCGCCAAGTACTGGGACGACGCGATACCGGGCGGCTGCGTGAACCGGTCGAACCTGCACTACGGGATCGCGGGCGTCAACATCCTCAACGACTTCATCCTGCTCTGCATCCCCTACCCGTTCCTGCGCCGGCTCAACATCAGCCGGCGCGCCAAGTACATCCTCGTCGGCGTCTTCGCCTGCGGTGCCGTGTAAGCGACGACGGCGACGGCGCTCGGTGGCAGCGCGATCTGGAGCCGGGCTGATACCTTTTTTTTTAGTGCTTGCATCGTCGCCATCATCCGGCTGCGCTCGCTGTTCGTCAACAATTCGGCGCCGATCGACCAGCAACCCAGTACGTCTCTCGCCATGCTACCAAGGATGCTGCGAATCGAGTGATTGACTTGTCTTTTAGTCCAAGGGGTAGACATCGCGTTGTGGTCCGGCCTCGAGATCAACATAGCGATCGCGTGCGCTTCCGTGCCGCAGCTCAAGGCCATGTTCGTCAAGATAATCCCGAAGCTGTCGTACTACTACAGCGGCTCCCGAACCCCCTACGGCACCGGCGCGAGCGGCGGCGGCGGGTACTCCGGCGCGGGGGGGTCGCGCGGCACACACCCCCGCCACCGGAGCGGCGCGGGCGGCAAGAACGCGACGGGGATGGCGGCGGGCCACGTCGACGACGAGGATCCTCGCGCGGGGAACGAGGACCAAGGCGGCATCCTCGTGGAGCGCGCCTTCGAGATGCAGTCGATACCCGTGCCGGAGGAGGGCAGCGAGGAGAACCTGGTCTCGAGCTCGTGGAACGCGGGCTGCTACTCGTCGAAGGGGGAGGGCCGCGCGCCGCCTACGAGAGGGCGACTTACCCCTGTTTGACGCCGCGGCTTGTCATTTAGGGCGTATTATAGGGGCGGGAAATAGAGAAAACCGGCGAATTGTTGCTGCGGCTAAGAATCGCCACTGTACGCGTCGGCTGCGGAGAGTGCGAATCGCAAACTCGATCCCGTGAGCGTCGCGTGCTCTCGACCTTCTTTAATCAGCACGTCGCCTCGTCGATGCACCGGGGCTTGGTCCTGACCCTTGTGCGAAGCTTTGGCGCGTTGGAGGTCTTCGGAAGACCAGACCAGGAAATTGACATCGCCGTCAGGAAAGTGAAGCCCCGGTCGCGATCCCGATTATAATTACATAGTATTCGCGCGCACGTATTAACGGCCTCTCATAAACCCTACCATGGAGGGAGACACCTTGCCTTGTTAAGGCCACGATTCGAAGGTTATGATACCGGGAGCATGCTCACATCCAATACATCTGCGAGATCTTCACGTCTTAAGTGCTCGTTTAGCGAGGCATAAACTTCATGAATTCTTAATCTATTTAATCCCTATCGGCATCGCATGGCCGTCAATTACCATGGTCTTTTTACCTGTGAGCAAAGCAAAGATGCATCTAGCCAGATGCTACGGTGAGCCCGTGGAGCAGACCTAAAATCCCTGGGGTATCATCAGACGTGAAAAAAACATTCGTCGTACTAATATCGCGCTTTCCTTTCTAATCGTCCACGAAGCATTCCTTCTCCCTCATGCCCACTTGCCCAGGAAGCTCATCAGTACCATGCCGGCGATGAGTCCGAAAAGCGCGAGGGCGGTGACCAAGGGAGACGAACGCGTCATCTCGCCGCCGAATATCCAGTCGCCCGCCCACATCTCTACGACGCCGACCCAGACGAGGATGCCGGCGGAGAGAGCGTCCAGGGTTCCGAGGGCCCAGAGCGTCGTCGGATCGTTGCCGTTGAACGTGTCGAGCACTCCGATACCGATGGCCATCCCGATCGGCGTGGTGATCGCGAAGGCAATCGCCATGAGGAGCTTCTTGGGCAGGGACAGGGTCTTCCAGGGCGGGTTGGTGGTCTCGTTCGAGGTGTTGTCTCCGAGGTTCGGGGTCGCGTCTGCGGAGGCGTGTCCTTCGAGCCCGTGGGCGTGGGGTTTGTCACTAGGGCTGCCGCTTCGCGTCGGGGTGCCTATGGCGGCGATGCGGGTGCCGAGGGCGATTCCCTCGAACATCTGGTGAAAGATGATGACGACGAACAGGGTCACGAAGTAGCTGTCTCCCGCCACGACGACCGTGATGCCGATCACTGCGATACGGTTAGTCTGATGGGAAAGGATGCACGTGTGGGAGTTTTCGACTAGGGACGGGCTCGGGGGAATAGGGTCCGCTCACAGACAGAGTGGAATATGATTCCGGCTTCGAGGATCAGGACGGACATGGCCTCGTTGTCCGACGTTCCCCAGAAGTGCTTGGCAACCCGGTGGCTGATGTATTCGATGAGGAAAGACACGAACAACCCCGCCATGACGATCGCGGAAGTCGTAGATTCGTATCCCACCTCGCCAAGGCAATCATTGGTCAACATCAGGGTGGCGTGGGTGTACAGCTGTGTCACAGGAGGGTTAGCGACGCAAGTACGGCGAATCCAAGACCGGCGAGGTCTATTCTTACATGCACGAATGCCGTGGAAATGATCACGCCAGTTCCGAACTGCTTGACGACGCCGAAGACTACGCTGAATTTAGGCGGCAATGCCATGGCGAGGAATATAGGGCCGACGGATCCTGATCCCCTTGTCAGTCGACGCACGGTTTCGGGGACAGGGCTTGTTCGTCGAACTCACCGATGAGACCTGCCGCCAACATCACGAATAGCAGCCCGACTCGGAGGCTGATGTTGTAGTCCCGGTCCCGCCTCTCGCAGCTGGCCGCGGTGCTCTCCTCACTGGAGGGTCCAACGCAGTGTCTATTCACGTCTTAGTCACCTCTAATCACCTGCACTAGCCGTGAGATTTCCCGGAGGGAGTGGAACATACTCGACGCCGGCGTGGAAGTGGCAGTTCTGGCCCTCTTCAGCGGGCTGGTCATGGCCGTCTTCGCCGTGCGAGTCGCCACCCGCGGCGCCGTCGCTCTCGACCTCGTAGTCGACGATCTCGACATCTGAGCCGTCGGGCGCAACACAATAACTAAATGACGGATCAGCCCCACCCTCCTAGGAAGCCGTACAACGTGGCGGAAAAGTGCTAGGGGCGGACTCACGCCGTATCACCATGAGAGTGGCAGTCCGTGAAGGCAGCGGGCAGGTCGCTGGTGAGCGTAGGGGGAACTATGACCTGGTACTCGGAGTTACCGACCATGCAGTACCTGAATCTTGGTAAGCGCCATGCGAAGAGGTTATTTCATAGAGGGGAGGGGCTCACGCGTCGGTTTGATGGAGGTGGCATTCCGAAACGGCCGTGAGGCTCTCCGTGGCCGCGAGAGCAGTGGCAGTCGGCGGCGCAGTGGTGATGGCCCGTCGTCCCTCTCTGGGGGCAGTGAAGTAAGCCGATACTCCCAGGAAGAGCTGGCAGACGAGGCAAGCCGCCAGCAGCAGGGCGACCGGGGTACCTCGATCACGAACCATGGTGAATTTTCTTGGACTGGTCGTTTCCTTGTACTTCAGAAGTTGGAAGACGTGGTGTCATGTATTGCGTTAGTCTTGAACGCGAGATGACGCACCAAAAGGGCTTCCCTGGGTGTAAGATGTATGGTGATGACTCGAGACAAAGAGGGGGGAAAAAAGAAGAGAGGACTCGAGGCTGAACGGCGAGCCTGACCAAGAGATTGCGAGATGCAGACGATGATGATCTCTGCCCCTACTAATAAATCGGCTGGCTGTATTGATCTGAGAGGTTGTCATTCGATTGCCACAAAGTAACCTGTGTAGGTAATTCGCCCCGTTGCCTGTTGCTCGTTATTGCTCGGTGAGTTACATAGTAGTTCGTGGCCGATTCGTTCCCTGTTTCCCACTTTGGCCCTCAAGGTTCTCTCTTTTTCGTACTTGGCAGCCACCATCCCGGTCCACCAATCCCACCACCGCCGTCGTGAGATCCTTGGCGGATCCATTAGCACGAAAAGTACCTCCGAGGCCTGCAGAGTTTTCATACCTACCTAGGTAACTAGTGAAAACGCCTCATTGAACACCCTGATGGACATGCCCATAATGGGGTGGTTGCGTCCCTGCCTTTTGCGTTTAGGGCGCCGACTGAACCGACTCGAGCCCACCCTCTCTGGATGGAATTCCCGAATATGAGAGCGAAAGCAGGCACTAGGTAAGCGGCTAGAAGAAGAGAAACTAGGCCCTCCAGCTGGTCAGGCTG
Source organism: Monosporascus sp. 5C6A (assembly GCA_004155035.1). Taxonomy (NCBI): domain Eukaryota; kingdom Fungi; phylum Ascomycota; class Sordariomycetes; order Xylariales; genus Monosporascus; species Monosporascus sp. 5C6A. Next base: position 77,557 of record QJOB01000258.1, read on the forward strand.
TCTTACTTGCGCCCCGTAGCCGATGTACGAGTCATTGGCGCAGAAACACCAGACGGAATACCTGATGCGAGACAAACATGTTCTAGGAGAGGAAAAGTAACACCTTCAGCTGGCGAGGCTCCCTCCAGAATTACACCCGTAGCCGGCATACGAGCCGTGGCTTCCATCTAAGATTCGTGTTTGATAGTCGTGAGAAGCGCAAAGCTCTGATAGAATCATTACAACTCATTTTTGCCTATGGGAATTATAACGAGGCTTGCTTGTATACTGCTGCAGAATAAGGCAATTTACAAGCGCGGCTAATCTATTGTACATGTGACGAATCCATCTCTGTCCGGGTGCAGGCTGGCGCAACTCTACAGGGCAAGGCGAACCGCAGCGAGCAGACCTCCTGCAAGCACGGCCTTGTTCAGGACGAGCTCTCCCGCAGCAGCCGTATCGACCACGGCATCCCCCGTCTGGGAAGCAGATGGTTCGCCGGATTCGGTAGCCGTCTCGACAGCCGTCTCGGCAGGGCCGTCGCAGTGCCAGTGGTCGCCGTGGGGCTCGCAGCCGACCGACTCCGTGGGGCTCGGAGCCAGGCTGCCCGTGCCCTCGGCGTCGTCATGATCTTCGTCGCCAGGGTCGGAGGCGGTCGAGGCGGCCGTGGCATCCGTGGTCGCAGAGGCCGGTCCCTCGCAGTGCCTATCATCAACTTAGCGTCAGATTCCGCCGACCTCCGAAGCCGGCAAGCCGCCGAGACGAAAATGTCTTACCAGTGATCACCGTGAGGCTCGCAGCCGACGGACTCGGTCGGGCTCGGAGCTAGGGATTCTGTGCCGCCCTCCTCATGGTCGTGCGAGCTGGTGGTGGCGGCAACGACCGAAGTGCTAGTGACCGTGTCCACAGCTGTAACACTTGCGGGGCCCTCGCAGTCCCTGTGGGGAAGAGAATCGTTAGAACAGGTTCGCCTCATGTTCATAGCACGAAATGCGCTTACCAGTGATCTCCCTGCCGGATTTGGTGATTAGCAAGGACGGAATGTTGCGCGGGCGATAACTAGATACTCACATGAGGCTCACATCCAACAGATGCGGTGGGAGACGGAGGGAGAGACTGCGCCGCGGCGAGGACGGCAGCCAACAGAGCAGCGAAGGCGGGACTGAAGGTCTTCATCTTGCTTGAGACTTTTCGTAAGCGCCAAGAGTCAAAGTCACAAAAATGCAAGTGTTGAACAGGATTAAGCGCACGTTTGGGAGTGCTTGCTCAGAAAGCGCCTTCTTTTATACCCGTAGGTCAGGTGGTGGTGCAAAACCCTCGAAAACAAGGCAGCGGCCCGAAGGAACTCGAGCTAGGATTATGATCGGAAGCGTACATTAGCTGGTAGCTTAACCTGCACTGCTATCCGTTACGGGAAACGTAACCGGGTTTCTTGGACGGTCCCGCGGGGGCGGATCACGAAACTGCCATCAAGGTCCTCGCCAAGCTTCGGACCTTGTTAGTGTGTGTTATGCCACCATTGGACGACGTGCGGAGAGCTGAAGAAGCATGTGCATATCGTTGGATCCATGGATGTAGGGATGAAATAACAGTTTTGGCGGCAAATAATAGGTCCGTTACTTCGGCTGCGTGCCGAATCCGGATCTGTGGCTCCTGGGTCGGGACCCGACATAAAGTCCTCGTCTTTAATCGAACGATGGCCCTTTTCCCGATGAAGTCGCACGTTTCTTATTAGTGACGGCCCTACATGGGAGTCGATCGAGGTATCCGCGCCCCGATGGGAGCGGTGACCCACGACCGGTTGGATTGTCTCCACGTTTATCCTGGATGCCTAGTGACGATCTTGAACACGGACCTCAGATCACAATAACCACCGGGTCAAGTTGGACGGAAATCGAATGATAGCGGGAGTTCGATTGTGGATTTTGTTGCCTCGTTCTCAGCAAGCTGCTGAACTCGTATATTCCCCGCACAGCAGCAAGGCTCCCCATCAAGACGTTCTTCCCCGTGTCAAGGAGATGATTATTCTGTTTTATTCTCCTTCAAAGTTAAGGCCGCCGGCAAAATAGACAGTCCGGAGACAGCCGTTGATCGGGGATGCGATCCAGCAACCCCTGAACCCCCGATCCCCGCGCAAACTGTACGACCGCGAAATCCTCTCGCATAATGCCTCGGCTCCTCAGCTGGCAATATAGTTTGTACGGGTTTCGCATCCTGAAAACACAATGAAGCTGTGAAATAGTAAGGAGCATTACATCCTAACCCGGAAATGGTGCCTTACCCTGCGTCCACAAGTCCTTCAAGGGAGCCCCGGTACAGTAGATTCCGGATAAGTCCATATTTCCCATCTGAGCGAGTGGAGGTCGCGCGGTCCTGCGCGATTGCTTTGCCCTAGGACGAAATACAAAGTTCATCGACCAGTTCACGTCTCCATGCCAGGATCTGCCGTATCAAAACTTTTCTGTCAGTCCCAGGTACTACTGTTGCACTCCAAAAGGTGGGAGCTCGGACCGTTGTTGCTCGAGCTTATTTCGCTACGTATGCCCGTATTCCTACGACTACGCCGCGGGGCGTATCGGCACACAAGCAAGGGAAAAACAAAAAGGCTATGACGGTAGAGCAGCATGGGCCTGATCATCATCTATGCCGCAATGGTTGTAGCCACCTCATCCATCGGAGCGACAAAAGCCGTATGCCTTGCTGAGCCGGTCCAAGTGTCGTACCCGTCTGGCGCTCGTTGCCGTGCGACGCGTCCCGATAAACCCAGGGGCTGGGCATAGGGAGGCGGCCCCGTCTACCTTGCAGTGGGGAGGTTTGCCGAGGGAGGCCGAAGAAGCTTCTGGATAATGACACCGGGCGGTTGCTTTCTAGGCCGTGACCCACGTTTTGCTCTGTGCTTTTCTATTTTCATTGTCAAACAGGTTGTGAGTACGAACTGGAAACTGGAACTATGGCTGAAATGAGTGAATATGAATAACACCACACAGCATTAATCCTGTTAACCCGGCAGCACCGAATTGCATTCCCACGTCCCTGCACACCGCTTTCCACCACAAATATAGACGATGTCCGGACCCAGGGCGCCAATGAGGTTCAAGTACTCACCATTTTCGGACAATGAGAAACTGTGCGGTTGGATGCTGCGGATATTCGCAGGCGGGCTCATGACGAGCAGGCCATGCGTGACCTCCCCTTTGGTGGTGTCACAGTTAGGCTGATCGCGAGGAAAGGTCGCGTAGGGTGTGAAAAGCGTAAACTGTCATGGATCATCATGGCTCTAGAGAGCTCTATATATAGTGCGGGAGCCCCGGAACAACGTTATTGCGGGGTGCCTGCAGCGTAGATGACTAAGCAGTTACCCCTATTCTGCGACAAGTGGCGTCAATGAACAGGGTGTAGTTGAAACTGATAGCCCTCAGGCCTCGACTGCTTGCCGACGAGCCCCCCAGTGAGCGTTGAAGCGGCTTTCTGATCGAGCATGCTCAGGTTCGACGGGAGCCATTCGGGTTCTGCGGCATGGATCAGGACCAACAGGTAGCCGTCGATTCTGTATGAACTGATGCCTTCTGGATATATGCCGCCGGTCGTGTCTAGAACCGGAATCAGAATCCCGTTCTCCAATTCTGTTATGTCAACCAGCTCAAAGGCCCCCATGGCGGAAGATAGAGTGTGTCTAGAAACCATCTCCTTTCTTGGATAGAGCGCATATTTGACAACCCTCGGTTATTGAGTTCTCGTGGTCTGTTCCCGGACGCTTATTTCAGATGGAGATCTGGCACTCGCCCAGGTTTGTAACCATCTCCCATCACTTGCACCATGGCACTTTAGCTCGTGTGCGTCTACAGTCTAGCACATTGGTAAGATTGCTTGGCTTCTTGGTCGCTGACAACAGATACCATTGACCAAGTGCCCGCCTTGTCTACCTGCGTTTATGGAACAAGAGGAGCAAGAAAGAGAAGGCGTATAACTAGGTTAGGCGCAACAGCCGGACCTCGGCCCTTTTATTCACAACAATAACTCTCGAAATCACGGTAACGAACCAACGAGGCCAAAGTTATTAAAGGCTCCGATTTCAGCTCCGTTGATAAATATCGACTTTTAATATTCGTTTTAATTTTTTATTTAAAGAGTAACCGTTGTTATTCAACAAAATTAATAAATACTACAAATAATAAACTAGCTAGAACAATATTTGATTAAAAGAAAAAGAAAATAAAACGCTATAATATTTACGGAAAATCCACTTCTAAATAACGAAATCGTTTATAAAAATAACAGCATAATGTAATAGTTACGGTTAAATTATGTAGATATTGGAATACTTTATATAGTTTTAATTTATAAAAGTAAAAATAGATTAAAGACTTATATAATAGCTGGATATTAGGTATACATTAAAGCTAAAGCTAAAAAAATAAATATATTACAAGTTATAAAAAAGAGTTTCCAGTTAAAATAAACAATCGTTGTTAACTTTATTAAAATAAAAATTCTTAAAAGATGAAATATAACAGCTAGATAAGTTAACCAATTATTAAACCTAGACGTACGGGTTTATATTAATAATAGCATTATAAGAAAATAAGTAATAAAACAAGTTTAAAACGTAGTTTAAATTACGTTTAATAAGAATAAATAACTAAAGGTAATGTAAGTAATTAAGTTATATTATAAGCTAGTATTATTTAAAATTATGAAAGGGTAATAAGCGTATAGTAAAGGTATAAAAATTTTGTGAAATTTCTGTACGCTTTACAAAAACGCGTATTATTTCTATATTAACACTAATAGTTTTCGTACTTTAATAATAAATAAACAAGTCAATTTAGATCTAATTACTACGCGTAAAAAATGGTTATCTTATACGAAAACCAAATAGAAGTCCGAAAACATTTAAGCGAAAGCTTTACGGATATCGCGAGAAAATACGGAATATCACCTATTACCGTTTAGGGCGTTTATAAACGTTATAACCTAAACAAGGCTTGGCTTCTCCAAAAACGGTTAGAATCTCACGTAATAACCTAGGGTTACGTAACCGGCTTAAAGGGCTTAATAATCTTAGCACCTTAAACGCTTTAAGCTGTGTAGCAGCGCTTAAAGGGCTTAACGGTTTTGGTACTTTAAACGCCTTAAGCTGTATAGCAGTATTTAAAAGGCTTAATGGGTTTAAAAGTTTGAACATTTTAAACGCTTTAAGCTAAAAATAGGATATATACGCTTATTTCTTTTCTATAATTTTAGATAATAGCAGCTTGTAATATAACTTGATTACTTAAATTACCTTTGGTTATTTGCTATTATTAAACGTAATTAGTTTATTTTTTATTATTTAGTTTCTTATAGTATTATTATTAACTTAAATCCGTACGATTAAGTTTAATAGTTAATTAATTAACCCAGCCGTTATACGTTACAAGCTTTTGTTTAATGATAAAATTAAATTTTAAGCAATATTTCGAATCGCTAGTATATCGATTAACGTGTAGGTAACGGTTATTTCAAAATAAAATTAAAAAGCTCGAAGTTATTGTTTAGTAACTTATTAACGAAGTGGTGGTAGTCCAGTAAGTGGGTTTTCGCAAAATGAAGGCTAAGGAATTTTAATTTTATAATAGTGAAATAAGGTAGTGTGCTGGAACCTAGGTCCGGTTTCGGGTGATCAGTTTCTTTACATTGCGAATGTATTTCTAGAAGTTTATTTTCGCTGAGCGTAACCTTATTATCAGATTTTATCATGGTTTTAACATTATATAATATAAACTGCGTTTAAACTTATTATTAAGCATATTTACAAAGATACTTTTTACAGTTATTTATTAATTAAAACCGAATTACCCTGTTTTAATTTATTGGGTATTTTCGATAAGGAGATTAACTTTAGTTAGTTATCAAGGCAGTTCCGGTTTCCGGAATTAGTAAACAAAGTGGATAAAGTCCTAATTAAAAGGTACGATAGTATAACGATTATAATTATAGCGACTTAAGATATTTACGAATTTACAAACGACCGAAATATAAACGATAACGTCGCCGATTTTATTTATAGTTAATTAAAAAGAAAATTATTAAGTTAAAACGATATAATATTTTATAGCGAAGTAGAGTTTTATTCATACGACGGCAGATAAACCAAAAAAACGAAGGTATTAATTTTAAAGTTTGGTTTAATTAATTAGTTTTAAACCGATTACGTAATTTAAGTAATAAATTTTATTATGCAAGAAATTACGAAATAACGATACGAAATAAAAAATTATTGGTAAGGGTTGAAAAAGCTAAAATTACGTTGCTAATAACGTAATTATTCGGAATTAAGAAATTAAAATTATAAAATAACGATAAAACTAACGATATGAAACGAATTACGAATATTAGCAAAAAAAGGAATAAGGTTATGAAATTACGTATTTTAATTACGAGGCGAAAGTTATAAAATAAAGATAATGTTTTTTAATACGATAAAAAAATACGACAAAGTTATTTTATAATATTATTTAAACTTGTTTTTTATTAATCGGGCAGCATTTAATATGGGAATTGTTACATAGCTTTTTTAGGATTTGTTATTCGTAATTAACTTAAGCGTTAAGGCGGTTAAGTTAACAATAAAGATATTGGTTTTTCGATTAAAAACAGTTTAATCTGGTCTAGAAAGACGGTACCGTATTAATCGGAAAAAATCGGTTTAATTGGATCGTAAAAAAGAAAGGGTTTTTATTTTTTCGTAATAACGAAGTCGAGGATTATAATTAAAGAAATCGATACGTATAATTATTTATTTTATACTTAGGTATTTAATAACGGAAAAAAAGGTTTTAAATTACGACAACATTAAATTAACGGCTTTTAACAATTATTATTTAAGTTAAACGATAAAGTTTATTATTAATATTAAAGTTTTTTATTTTTTTAAAAAAAAACTATAATTTAACGTTAAACGTAATTGTTTAATATTAACTAATTGATATATAAAAAGAAGATAAAGATAACGAAGTAAAGTTTTCGAATAACTTAATCGGATTTCTAGAATCTACCAGAACTTAAGAAATTTTTGGGATTATTTTTAAAATATTTAAAAAAGGAAAAGTTATCTTAATTTAAGTTTTTTCGAAATTATTTACTGGATTTGTTTAATTTATACCGGATGTTATATTATACGGATTTATTAATTAAACGGATTACGGTTTCGTAATAGATATTATAAATAAAATTATACATTTTATAGTTTTTCCCGATTCGTTAACTTATTCCGACTTTCGGTTTTTAGGTACTGGAATTACCGATTAAATTAAAGGTATTTACCGATTATTTAAAAGGTTTAAATTTAAAAAGATTAGAATAATTGCCAAGTTACCTTACTAAACAGATAGCTTTAATATAAAGGATAGAATAAGAGTTGTTATTAATAGAATTACGGAATAGGATATTATTATTAATATTATCCTAAAGATTTTTAACTTGTAAAATTTTAAATAAATTAAGATTATAAAAAATTAATTAAAAGCTTTAAAGAAACAAATTTATCGTTTTGTACTTAATTACGTTTATAAATATTACTTAAATATATTCGAATTACTTACGAAATACACCCGGGATTTCGCATAATACTTTTTAATAATCGGTTTTTGGATTTAAACCCGTTTTGAATTTATTTTTGTCGTCGAATAAATCTCGACGTCTAGTTAATTCCGACGCGTTCCGTAACGTATTAGGTTAGTAATAAATTCGTTATATTTTTAATATATTAAAACCGGATACGAAACGTTCTATATTTAAATTAAGGATTCCGTCAATAATATTTTTTTTCGGTCGGTGGTGGTTTTCGTAAATTAAGAATAATATCGGCTTTAAAATATTTACGAATATATTGTTTATATAGGGTGAAAAAGCAATATTATATAGGAAACTAAATAGTACATTACTGAGTTTCAGGTTTGGTTTTTAACCTTAAATATATAAGTTTATTTAAGTTTTTTTTTAATAAGCCGTTCCATGTTGCTAGGGGTGAAAAACAGATAATTAAAGTTCGGTAGTTAGAATATACTAAGAACTATCAGGTAAGATAGTATATCCGGTAAGGTGGTATAGGACGTTACTCTTAATATAACAGGATTGTTCTAATTAAACAATATTATACGGCTTAAAGAATTGCTGTTATTTAACGAAAAGATTTTACTAACATATTTAACAACTTAAAACTTAACCCCGTTTCTTATGAGTTCTATTATTTCTCTTGTTAAAAAGTACTTATCTTTTTCAACGTCGACGACATTGTTATTACGTATAAAATAACAAAGCTAAACTTTCGTTAATTGGCTACCTGAAAGAATATAAAAACAGTATAGGCTTATAAAAGGTAAAAAGTTTAAATAATTTCTTAATATCGAAATAATTAATATTAAATTAAATAAAAATTCTAGTTATTTTAATCTGATTTTATTAATAGATATATTAATTTCTTTTTAAATAATATATAAGTTCTAAATGATATTAATAACAAGTACAAAACTATTTCGAAGTTTTAATAGAACTTATTTAAGTTTTATTAATAAATACTAAAAGAAAATCGGTTTTGTTTTATATTAAAATATATAAGCAACCCGGTATATCTTTTGCAATATTCCGGCTTATACGATATAATCTAAACTCTTACAACTTATATTATAAAACCGGTAATTTCGTTATACGGTACCTAATCGATACCAAAACGTTAGCATTACAATTCGAAAAGGAAAATTCGATAAATATTTAAAATAGCGTCTTTTTTATAAATACTATATTTAATTTATTAAAAATTCTGAATTTACAATACAAAAACTAGTTAAATCAAATAAATTAACAGGTAAATAAACAAAATATAAAAATTACTGCTATAGCTTAAATAGAATTATTATCACTTACGCAAATTAGTAAAAACTATTTATTTACCTTTTATTAAAATAGGTGTGGCAAAAGGAGTTGTTGATTTTGGTGGGGGGGGGGGGGGGGGCA